>WBMV01003594.1:0-33718 GCA_013396655.1 Campylorhamphus procurvoides | reverse complement strand
GCCTGTACCCGCCGGTCCCTGCCTGTACCCTCCAGTCCCTGCCTGTACCCGCCTGGCCCTGCCGGTACCTACCTGGCTCTGCAGGTCCGCGCCGGTCCTCTGTGCTTTTGCCGGTGTCCGGTGGTCCCTGCCGGTACCCACCTGTCCCTGCCTGTCTTCACCTGGCTCTGCCTGTCCCCACCTGTCCCTGCAGGTCCCCGCGGGTCCCTGCCTGTTTCCACCTGGCTCTGCCTGTTCCCACCTGCCCCTGCCGGTCCCTGCCCTGTCCCCACCTGTCCCTGCAGGTCCCCACGGATCCCTGCCTGTCACCACGCGTCCCTTGTTCTGTCTGGACCTGCCCATTGGCACCTGTCCCTGCCTGTCCCCACATGTCCCTGACAGTCCCCATCTGGTTCCGCTGGTCCCTTTACTGGTCTGGCCAGTCCCTGACTGGCCCTGCAGGTCCCTGCCTGTCCTTACCTGTCCCCACCTGTCCCTACCTGTCCCCACCTGTCCCTGCAGCTCCCAGTGAGGTCTCTACCTGACTCTTTCCTTCTTCACCCTCAGGTGCCTCCAGGTCTATTTGCTCCACCGCTCTTGTCCCTGCTCTGTCTCCCCTTGCCTTTCCCCCTGTCCCTCCGTGACTGCTTTCAGGCAGCTTATTGCTTTGCCTTCAGATTTATCCATTTGTCATTGAGTCATGGAACTTTTTAGGTTGGAAAAGCTTTCCAAGACCACTAAGTCCAACCATTCCCTCAGTACTGCCAAGGCCACCACTAACCCATGTCCCCAGGTGCCACATCCACACATCTGCTAAATCCCTCCAGGGATTGGGACTCCACCACTGCCCTGGGGCAGCCTGTGCCAGTGCCTGACACCCTTTACATGAAGAAGTTTTCCCAACATCCAGTCTAAACCTCTCCTCGTGCAATTTGAGTCTGTTTCCTGTGGTCCTTATCGCTTGTTACCTGGAAGAAGAGCCTGAGTCCCATCTGGCTCCACCCTCCTGTCAGGAAGTTGGAGGGAGCAAGAATGTCCCCCCTGAACCTCCTTTTCTTCAGGCTGAGTCCCTCCCAGCTCCCTCAGCTGCTCCTGGTGTTCCAGACCCTTCCCCAGCTCCATTCCCTTCTCTGGTCACACTCCAATCCTTCAATGTCTTTCTTGTCATGAGAGACCCAAGACAGAACCTGTCTGCTCCCATGTTTCTCCATGTATCTTATCCATCTTCTTCCCTGTCTATCCATGTGTCTATCTACCCGCCCATCCACCCATCCATTGGCTCTGCAGTGCCAGGCTCTGCTTCAGCTTTTGGCTACTTTCTTGGCTTAAAGTTTAAAACTTGCAGCCCAGCACTGAGGGTTGCTAGGCAGAAGTCCAGGGGGATGCAGCAGGGTCTGGGGTGGCATCACATACCATTGATAAAGTCCTGCTCTTCAGGGGTCAGGACGGTGGCCAGGTGTCCCCCGTAATGTCTGCACTGGGTCTCTGCGTCCTCCCAGCTCCTCCGGGTGGAGAAGTGCTTGTAACAGGCTCCCTGGAAGCTGTCCCAGCCTGGGCTGCACTTCCTTAGCGCTGAGCCACAGCAGGGAACAAGGAGGGATAGAGGAGAGGATCAGGGTGCTGGAGCCCAACTCACCCCAAGCTCTTGATTTCCCCACATTTCTGTCTCCTGAGCCGCTGGTTCAGCAGCTGAGATGGCAGCAGGACCTGGGCAGGGGCAATCCAGTGTGGCCATAGCGGGACCTGGGGAACTCACGTCTTTCACAGCTGCTGCCTCCATAGCCGGGCAGGCACAGGCAGGTGAGGTGGGCGTCATCCTCCGTGCAGGTCCCTCCGTTCAGGCAGGGGTTGGGGACACAGCCACCTGTAAGGCACATGCAGCCGTCCTCACCGTGGGAGCTCGGGGACCTTGTCAGCGCCCAGCATTGCCAGAGCCTCATCCCTGCAGTGTTCCACAGCAACCAGGCCTCTGAGCTGGCCCCTGGGGCCACCAAGTCTGGAGCAGGTGAAGGACTCAGGTGCATGGTGATGTGTCTGGAGCTGTCCTATGCACCCTCTGTCCATGGAAGGCTCCCGGCTCAGCCACCCCAGCCCAGAGCTGGCTGAACCTGGGGCTTCGGCCTCCCATCAGGGCATGAGGACATGAGCTGGATGCTCTCATCCTCCATATCAGTGGACTGGGTGCTGTGCCAGCCCCTGGCCCACTCCTGCTGCCTGGGCACAGCTCCTCCTTTCCCCTGGACTGATGCAGCAATTGCATTTTGGGAGGGGAACATGCAAAGGATAAACCCATTGGCACGTCCCGGCCACAAGTCCTCAGCCTGGCAGCAAGGTGAGCCACATGCCTGTCCCTCTGGTGTCACCTTCAGCCTGGCTAGGTTTGATAACTCAGCCGGCACCGTCCCCACACTACATGTCCCCAGCAGCCCGTTATGGTCATTAATGCTCCCAAGAGCACATTGTGTGCTTCCAGCCCAAGAGCGTGATGAAGGGCTGCTGCCAGCACTGGCGGAGCATAGACTGAAAGTCCTTGACCCCCTCCATCCTAATGATGCCCCATTTCATGGTCCTTGGCTTGGTGGAGATGTGATAAGGGTGATGCCGTCACTCGCACCCATCCCCAGACACAATCACCTCTCCACAAGGTGCCAGCAGCTCACTCAGGGTGTCCAGCTCATCCCCAGCAGACCGAGAAATGGAGAGGGATGGGCAATTTAGGGCCTAAATGTCACATGGCCAGCTCTTCCTGAACATCTCTCCTTGCCAGGGTAAGGGCAGCCACTCCACAAGGTCTGGCCACTCTCCATGGAGCCTCCTCCGTGCCAAGGGACTGGGCAGGGCCCTGCCAGACCATGGGGGCAGGGACCTCACATGGTCCCCTCTGCTGCAAGCTGCCCTTACAAGGAGCAGAGGGGTAGAGAGGGCAAGGCCTTGGTTGCTGTGTGCAGCATCTGAGCTGGAAGCATCCTGGGGGCAGGCGAGAGGGTGAGTCCGGGTGGGTGACATCCACCTGCAGCAGTTCATGCACCCAACACTCACCCATCTCAGCCCTCCTGTGGGGGGACCAGGGATGGGGGGTGGGAAACTGCTCCCTGGGGGGGGACTGCAGGGATTCTGGGGAGCTTGGCCATCAAAGGCTGCACAAGACAGGGTGCTCTTGGTGGGGCTCTGCAGCCCAAAACCCATTGGTTTCCCGTCATATTCCCTGCTCATGCCATGCAGTGTCCAGCCCTCGCCTCTCCTCCCAGGGCAGTGTGGGGTGACTCAGATCCAGGGGGACCACATGGAGCATGCAGAGCAGCTGTTCCCATCCCAGACCTCACAGGGGGTCCCATCCACCCCACTCCCAGGGACTTATGGGGCCAGGGGATGGGGGATTAGTTCGTCAGTGGGAGAGGCGCATGGGCAGCAGGCGCAAGGACGAAGGGAAGAGCTCGCCGAAATGCTTGTTCTAGAAAGCTTTTAATTCCCTTTATTAGTACCACAGTTAGTCAGAGCAGGGGCTGGGGCCGCCTTTGCTTATTGGGCTTTTTCATGGAAACAGTCATTAAAACACTTCACAGAAGTAGAAGAGATTTAAGTGCATGCAGAGCTCAAACCAATTTGTTTGACAAATATGTGCTTCTCCAGACCTGTAACCTTCCCTTACCCAGCTGAGGAGGAGAGAGAGGAGAGACAGACGGACAGACAGACAGAGGGAAGCACAGCATGAAGGAAAGGTGTTAGCTTTCTCTATTGCCAAAGAGCAGCCAAGAGGGCTGCCCCGAGGGCGAGGGTGGCACGGCGGGGACCCCCGGCCGAGCTGGCACCTGCCCCGACACTGGCCCGCTCGGTGGGGAGGGCAGGCAAGGGCACCGCCGTGCTGGGGGCCGGGTCCCCCAATGGGGTCCCTGCCAGGGTCACCCCAGAGCTGTCAGGACGGGGAGAGGTGAGGCCATCCCTGCGGGTCCCACCTGGTTCTCCAGGAACGGCTGCAAGGAAACCCTCCACGGTTGCAACGGAGGGAGCAGGTTGCTCTTCCTCCTCCTCCTCCTCCTCAGAAGCTGCAGCAGGCACCGCCGTTGCCTCCGCTGCGGAGACGGTGCTCCCGTCCCCCGGTGCCGCAGGAGAGGGGAACCACGGGGCCCCTGACTGCTCCTCTCCCTCGTCCTGGGGCTGCGAGGGCGCAGGGGGCAGCGGGGAAGCCGCAGGGCTTTCGACCACGTCTCCGGAGAGCTCGGCGTCTTCAGCGGCAGGGACGGGGCTGCTCGTCCCGCCGGGCTTGTGGCCGCGCCGGGGGGTCCCACCGGGCTCTCGGCGCTCTGTCGAGGTGGCAGAAGCGGCACTGGTTGGCGATGTCACACGGTGCCCAGGTGCCCCAGGGCTGGCAGTGTGGGCCGGTCGCCCCATGGACTCCCGCGGGCGGCCGGGGCGGTGTGCGGGGTAGCCAGGGCTGGGCGGCCGGGGAAAGCCCTCAGGAGGCTCCGTGTCACCTGCTGGGGCACGGGTGGGTCCCTCTGCGCCCACCCGCGGGGCCACGGAGAGTGTCTGTGTGCCGGTGGCTCCATCCGGCTCCATGGGCTGGCTGGGGTCTCGCCCTCCTCCCGGGCTCTCTGCCGATGCGCTGCCAGGGCCCCTGCCCGGCGCTGCTCCCTGTTCTTCCTCTGCAAAGGGCAAGGCAGAAATGCAGTGAGACGCCGGCACCGGGAGCCAGCGAGACCACGGGGCCGCGGGCACCGGCATCGCCCGCCAGAGCTGCCGATCCTGCCCGCGGTGGGCAGAGCCGGGGGGCGATGCCAGCTCAAAGGTGCGCGGGGAGATGGAAGTGGCCCCGAGTCCGTGTGACACTGTCCCCTCTGAACCAGCACAGCTGACTGAGCTCTGGTTGGGCCACTGTCGAGCCCAGCCCTGGCTCCCCTGTGGCAGGGGCCATGCTGAGCTATGCCTGGTCTCCTTTCCCTCCAGCTGCCAACACTTCTCCAGCTCCTTGCGCTGCTAAACTACAGTCCAGCACCGACCCTGTACACTGGACCCTGGCTGAGGGAGGGACACATGAATGTCCCTGCGCCAGTGCAGAGCCCTACACAAAGACACCGATGCACTGGCCATAGGGGCTTCCTCCACAGGAGAAACGGGGACAGCAGGGGTGACCTGGGCACCCCCAGGTGCCTTCAACCTCTCCTTGCAATCCTGGTGCCTCTGTGGTTCATCTCTGCATCTGCAGCAGCTGCTCAACCTACCAGTGCAGGGCAATCCTTGCACGGTGGCTGCCCCACTGTCCCTGTCCCCCCATCCTCCTCTGCAGGGAACAGGCTCCCCAGCTTTGCACCACAGCTAAGTGGGACGCCTGCCTCGAGGTCAGCTGGGGCCGTGGGGAAAGGAGAGGCACGGGTGGGGTGACCTGAGGACACGGAGGTATCTACTGGGGGGTGCCAGGCCCCTGGCCCTGGTGTGTCTTCGGGGGATTGGCTCGGTTTTTCCAGCTCAGCGTCCTCAAAGAAAGGGACGGCGTAAATAGCCCCTCGCGACTCAAGCTCCACTGGTGCTCTGGGCAGCTGCAGCTCCTCCAGCTTTTCTGCCACTGTGACAATCTCCTGAAGGAGATTCTCCTCGGGCTCTTGGGCTTGGTATTTTCCTGCAGCCTCAGGGAAAGAGTTTGTCCCTTCTGTGGGCAGAAAGAAAGTGGGATATTACTACCCTGTCCTGGCCCCAGGGCAGGCAGAGATGCCCTTGCCCCAGAGTGGGGCTGGAGCCCTGGCACCCCAACAGGGACCCAGCTCTCCTCGACCTCCCCTTCCCAACCTAAAGAGGCTCAGTATGGGCAGGATCAGGCCCTCCCAGCTGCTGTTGGAGCCAGCAGAGCCAACAGCCCCAGTGGGAACTGTGGGACTTGGCAGCACACAGTGGGGCCAGATCCTGAACCCTGCCTCTCCCTACTGGGAAGGGTCCTTCTCCACACCCCCATCCCCACCCTGGGGAGAGCAAGCATGCATGGGGAGTTAGTGGGTTACAGGGGACATGGATTCATGGGACGAGTCCATCCTGCCTAACCCTGCCAAGAGGTGGGGAAACTGAGGCACAGAGGTGTGCAGCATCCAGCTTATCCAGGGCCAGTGTCCCTACTGTGAGCCCTCATGTCCCTGAGGGAATTCATAGAGATGTGGGATTGGGCAGGAGGAGTGGAGGGGCAGCTCTTCCTCCCTCCATGCCCATTATGCCTGCGAGCCTCTGACCTGGCTCATCACCTGCAGACCTCCCTGGCAGCACAGGCAGTGCCTCGCTGCTGCCCACAGGTCTCCTCTCTGCCCACCAAGGAAGGTGTCACCTCAAACCAGCCTGGCAGGCTGTGTTCGACAGCCCCCAGGACCCAGCAATGCCCACCAGGCCAGCAATCCCTGGGGATGAACCCCCCCAGAGCTGTGCTCACAGAGCTCACACAGACCGACAGTGCCACGCAGAAGATCCCTATTCTGTCACGATATAATGGCATGCAGTACTGAGGACATGCAGGGTTTCCCTACTCTGTCGCAGTACATCAGCATGCACTGTTGAGACCATGCAGAGCATCCCTTTCTATCGTGAGGTGTGATCAGCATGCACTATCAGGACCAGGCAGGTTATCCCTCCCCTGTCACGACATGCAGTATGGAGACCATGCAAGGCATCCGTGTTCTACCACGGTAACTTGAGATGGCACAAAACACCCCTGCTCTATCGCGATAGCGCAGCACGTGGCACAGGCAACATGCAAGGATCCTGACGCGATCCCGACCCTGCAGGACATCCCGGCTCTGCTGCACTCAGTGCACTCGGGGTGGGGCTGAGGGTGGCACCTCGCACCCGCCGGGCACCTGCACCCTTGCCAGAGGCTTCCCGAGGCCTCCCGCTGGTCCCTGCCCAGGAGCACCCGCGGGGCGGGGGGGTGTCCGCCTTTACCTCGGAAACAGTACGCATCGTATCTGCTCTGGGCATCGGGGAATCCCGTCTGGTTTCGGAAGAGGAAGATGGTTTTGACGCCGGGCAGGGCTCCGCCGCAGCGCTCCCGGGGGGTGACGATGGGGTAGCGGACGCTGCCGTCGGCCAGCCAGCCGGGGCTGCAGGCGTCCAGCCCCGCGTTCCAGGCTGCGTAGAGCTGCCCCGGGCTCGCCAGCTCCGCGCCCAGCGCCCGGCAGCGCTCCGCTGCCTCCTCTAGCGTGAACCTGGCTGGGGCCGTCTCCAAAAAGATCTCCCCTGCGAAGAGAGGAAGGAGACGGGCGTCAGAGCTGGGGAGGAGGGGGGCATGGGCTGCGGGAGCCCCCTCACCTCCTCTGCTCTCCGCACAACCCCAGGAGCTGGCGTGGAGATGGGCGCTCCAGCGTGTGGAGGCACCGCAGGGGCTGGAGGAGCCTGCCTGTATCCCTGCCTTCCTCCCTGCCTTCCTCTCTGCCTTCCTCCTTGCCTGTATCACCACCTGCTTCCCTGTCTTCCTCCGTGCCTGCTCCCTGTCTCCAGTTTCCCTGCACACACATATGGCAACCACTGTGCACGGCCAGAGCTCTCATGCCACGTGGGATTCTTGCCTTTGCAAGCAGAGCTAAGACTTTGAAGCATCCAGGAACCATGAATGGGACTGCAGAGAAGCAGGTCCACACCCCTCACAGCACAATACACATGCAGGACGTTTCTAAGGGAACCTGCAAGCCCAGTGGATGCTGTGATGGGGCTTCACACTGAACACTCTGGGCACAGCTGCCCTAAGGAGCGTCACATGCCAGCCCCTCAACCACACTGATGTCCCTGTCCCAGCATATTGTGCCCTGCACACAAGCAACCTGCCCCTTGTCCCTGCCACCTGCCTGGCATCACCCCAATTGACCCCACAGCAGCTGCTACCACCAGTGGGGAGCCCCATCAGGGCCCAAAGGAAGGACCAGCCACCACCACACAGACACAGCTGGATGGGATGTGCAGCCCTACAGCACACGCAAAGCATGGTACAAACACAACCAAACCCCAAACCACCTCACAGTGTTACCCACAGTCTCCTGCCAAACCAGGGCAGATCACCATGGGCACACTCCATCCTGGGCACTGCCTGCTGCGAGGGAGAGAGCTCCCCATCCTGCCAAACCAAACAAGAATGCCTTAGGAAGCAGCACAACAAGTTCCCACACCTCGGAGCCAGAGCCTGCGGTTCAGGACAGCTTTTTCCTTGGGTTTACAACTGGTTACAGGGGCGAGTTAGTGTGGGAGCAAAAGCTGGGGAGGGCAAGAGAAGGCTGGCAGCACGGAAGGCACCTGGGAGGTCCTCGGCGTAGCAGTACACATCGTACATGTCCTCTGGGTCCACCACCCCGTAGTTCCTGACCCCAGGAAAGCCATTCATGTCTCCATAACAGGCCTCACGGGGTGTCTGGATGGGGTACCTGGGGCAGGGAAAGCACAGGGAGGGATTGGTGACTCACAGAGGGGCAACGGGGTGACACAACGGGCACAGTGCCCAGGCAGCTGTGGTGCCCACCTGACGGTCTGGTCAGCGATCCAGCCAGCGTCACACTGCTCGTAGCCACCCAGGTAGGCAGCATACAGCTGCTCAGGGGTGGCAATGCTGGCACCGATCCGGGCACAAGCTTCCTGCGCCTCGGCAAAGGTGTAGGCGTAGCGCTGGGAGCCCTCTCGGTAGTGAAACACCACCCCTGGGGGAGGACACAAGTGTGGGCAAGGGACTTCACAGCAGCCCCCACCTGCACGGGTGCAGATACACCCAGGGAGGCATTCGCTGAGCCAGAAGAGGGGCCCCAACCCGCCCCAAACCCTACCACTCCCCACCTTGGAGTACCTTTGACTTTGAGATGTAGGATGTCGTGGCCATCCTCGATGCCATGCTGCACATCACAGCGGTAGATCCCCGAGTCGTTGGGCCGCAGCTCGGTGAGCAGCAGGGAGGCATTGGTGTAGCGCTGGTGGAAGATGGGCAAGGAGGCGCGCAGGCGATAGTCCTCGCTCACCTTTACCCTGTCCCCCCGAGCTACCAAGATCTCCACCTCCCTGCCCTCAGAGATGAAGGTCCACTTGACCCGGGGGGTTCCCAGGACGGCCCGGCGGCCGCCCGTGCCTGCAGTGGGCTGGGGGCCAAGGTAGGTGATGAGGCAGGGGATGGTGATGTCGCCTGCGAGCACAGGATCGAGGGCTGGGTGGCGTGGGATGGAGACCTGTAGCGCCTTGAGGTCCTCTGGGTGGGAGAAGAGAGGAGCTGTGAGCAGGATCAGGGTGGGGCCCCACTAAAGTTCCCACTACAGGGCACTGACAGGGCAGGGAGTGACCCAGATGTGGCCAATGATGCCAAGTTACCTGTGCCATCTCCAGGGCCAAACACCTCTGGGACCACTGTGGGGGTGAACACCCAGAGCAGCAGCAGCGGGAGGGCTGGGGCCATGCTCTGCCCTGCAAGGGGGGAGCAAAAACCACCAGCTGTGCTTAGAATCCAAAAACACATCAAAAATATCCCATCCCTGGATGAGTGAGAGAGGTTGGGGAGAGCCCAGCTGTGCAGGGATGGGGTGATGCATGTGGTGTTGGGGCACAGAGGGAAAGGTCAGCACTGGCACGGCTGCAGGGTATATGGGCTCTTAGTGGAGAGGAGAGGGAAGAGAATGAAATGTTCCCTGGTTAGCAGGAGAAAGGAGACAACATGAGGTACCAGGACCATTGGCTGGGAGCCACTGGGTGCCATCCAGCCCCATCAGCCTTCCCTGGGAGCCGGGTCCCCTGGGGACAGCAGAGTCCAGACTGGCACAGGCGGCACAGAAGGTCTGAGCCCAAGTGCTGGCCACAGCGGGCAGGGAGGAGATGCCAGCACCGGGGCCAAGTGCCTGCGGTTCCACTGTGGGAAACCTCAGGAAGTGTTTTAACAGTGGGTGTTCAGCAGGAAAGAGATGGTGAGGGAGGAGAATGAGCAAGAAGTGCACACACGTGTGGTTGTGCAGCCCCATGTGTGTTGTGGCGTGCACACGTGCGGGTGTGCACATGCATGTGCATGCGTTTGTGCATGTGTGAGCTGCCCAGGGGGGGCTCTGTTTGTGGAGGAGGTTGAGGTCAGCAAGCTGCCGGGGCCGGGGGAGACAACCCAGGGCACACAAAGCACAGGCCAGAGGGGGAGGGAAGGAGCAGGACGGCTTCTTTGCCATTCAGCTCACGCCAGAGGTTCCCTGTGCGCAGGCTGGGAAAACCAGGGCTGACCAAAGCAGCCATTATGTCCCAGGCCTCTCTCAGGCTGCCTGGCACAAAGGGCTCTCACCAGAGGGCTGGAGACCAGTGCTGAAAGCAGAGCCCAGTGGCCAGCAGCACCATCACCAGCCTCCAGCCCTCCCCAGGGAATAGTTATGGGGATGCCAAGCACATCATGAAGGGGCTCTGGCTGCCCACAGACTCTTGCAGTCCCTGGAGAGGAGGCTGATGCTGGGAATGTGGGGAGATACCCCTGCATGATGCACAGCCCCAATACCCCCTCAGCCCTCTGCAGAGGCTCCTCAGGGGGCTGAGGGCTCCTCAGTCCCCCATGTCAGGCTTGCATCACATAATTGCCTGGGAACGGAGCACCCTGAGACTCAGAGCAGCTTTGTAATTTAAGAGCTTTTTGTGCTGCATTGATTTCAGCAGCTACAGTCGTGGCTTAGGCAGCTCCATTGCAGATTGCTGGCTGCCAGGGCCAGCCTGATGGGAGGCTGTCCTGGTCACCTGCATCCCTCTGCAAACTGTGCTCCTGGAGTGTGCCCGAGGGAACACTGCTCCAGAGGGAGGGTGTGAATACAGCCCCCAGCACCGAGCACTGAACACACACAACCCAACATTGTGCAACCAAGGATGTCCAGGCCCTGGCAACCACCCACCATGGACATACAGCCCCTGGCACCACACAGTCAGGGATGTACAGCCCCTGGCACCAAGCACCATGCATGCACAGCTCCTAGCACCAAGCTGAATGGATTTACAGCCCCTAGAACCACACACCATGGATGTACAGCTCCTGGCACCACACAACCATGGACACCCAACCCCTGGCACCATGCACCATAGATGCACAGCCCCTGATATGAAGGGCAATGCATGCACAGCTCATAGCACCAAGCTCCATGAACTTAAAGCCCCTGGCATCCCACATCACGGATGCACACCCCTGGCACCACACACCATGGACATACAGCCCCTGGAACCACATAGCAATGAATGTACATCCCCTGGCACCACACATAATAGGTGTACAGTCCCTGGCATCACACACCATGGACAAACAGCCCCTGGCACCACACATCATGGACACACAACTCCCGGAACAACACACCATGAACGTACAGTCCCTGGCACCACACACCACAGACATACAACCCCTGGAACCATCCACCACGGACATACAACCCCTAGTACTACACACCATGGACATTGACCATCACCTGCAGACCACAAACCTCCCCTTCCTAGCAGGAACTCAGCAGGGGCAGCCGAAGCTTGATTGCCCGGGACCTGGCCAGTGGCGCCAGGGCCAAGCCAGGGGCTTTCTCTGCTCCGGACGGATAATTTGAATGCAGCCCCACGGCTCTGGAGTGAGGGACAAAACCCTCCTGCGTGGTGGCTGTGGCCAGGCTCCAGTGCGGGGGTTGGCTGCCACCCCCCGGGCAGCCAAGCAAGGAAGGCTTTTGTCGTGGGCACCTTTTCTTCCCATTCCCAAGGCGCCACGGTGGCGCTGGCAGCAGCCACGAAGCCCCAGGGAGCAAATCCAAGTGATAAAACCCCGAGGGAATGGGGCAAGCTGGGGTGAGTGGGTATCTGCTCCCTTCCTGTGCCTATCCCTGGCTAGACCAGCGTGCTGGCACGAGGAATGGGATGTGGAGAAAATTAGACCTCATTTCACCCTGCCCAGGGGTGATGTCCTGAGGTCCTGGAGTTTCATGATGGTAAGAAACTCTCAGATGTCAAATCTAGGGCTAGGGGTTGGATTTTTGCGTTAGTTTTTTGTTTGACTTTTTTTCCCTGTTTTCCAAAGATGGAAAATCTTTTGACCCACACATTATGAGGAAAAAGCTGGGAGCAGTATTAGGGAAGAGTAGCCAAAAAGGTTGAAGAGAGAGAATAGCAGTGGCTTGTGAGGCTCAATTGTCTCCAAGGCCTCAGAGCTCAGGAGATGTCAGGGATGGATGGAGACACAGGCATGCACGCACGTGGCAGGGCTGGCTAACCTCCATTTCCGTGGGAAACCAGGTGGAAAATGGAGCTGAAGTCTATTTTGGGACAGGAGTGATCTTTCTTTCTCCCCTGAGCTCGGCCCTCCTTTCAGAGGCTGCTCCTTGAACGTCGGGCCGGCAGGATTTGGGGCTCCAGCACCTGATCCAGGACGCAAGGCAGGAGATGCTGCGAGGGCACAGCTGGGGTTGGGGGGGTCCCTTCTCATCTCTAAAGAGGAGCTTTCTGCTCCGTAGCCCCTTGCTCCCTTCACGTGACATTTACTCATCCCGGCTCCCAAGGTGCCCTGCCAGCCCGCAGCGAGCCGGAGGAGGGGGAGCAGAGCGGTGGCTTTCCAGGGATGCTCAGCTGCAGAATGAGTCAGCAGCCGCCGGCACAGTCTGGCCTCGCTCCAGCCCCATCACTACCCGCAAAGGGCTCCGGACACCCCGCTGCCGCCCCGGCTGCCGGGCGGACCCGCAGCCTCGGTTCGCGTGTGGCTGCGCCGTGTCCGTCCCCCGCGGTGCTGCAAAGTGGAACTGCGTCCAGGATTCGTCCCCACCCCCAGGGGTGGGTGTGGTGCGGCCAACGGAGGGGTCCCCGGAGCGTGGTAGTGCCAGGGACATGCCAGCTCAGGGTATGCAGTGAGAAGCACCCGGCAGACTCTTGGCAGAAGCTGCTGGCAGAGCTTAAAGGGCCGGAAGCAGGTGGGGAGAACGGGGCGGGTAGGGGTCCCTCCAGCTGCCAGAAGCCCACGCCCCCATCCCAGCAGGGAGAAAGGGGCTCCTTGTTGTAAGGCTGGGCTGTGGGAAGTGCCCCCATCCCCCAGCAGTGGGTCTGGGGGACCCCAGAGAGGGACCCTGGGAAAATGCAGTCCCGCAAGGAGTGGTGGGGACGGGAGCAGATCCCGCAGGAACCCTCAGGGACACGTGAGAGCGTTCACCCCTGGGTAAATGTGTGACACACACACGTGAAGGTTTGCACACCCATCCCCACCTTCCCCGGCTCTGGGGCTCTGGTGGGGAAACTGAGGTGGGACAGAAGTGTGGAGTGGTGGATGGGGGTCCCGGACTTCAGTGCTGCTGCTCAGGTGGGACCCAGCCCCGCTGCCACCAACAAACATTCATCTCTCCTCGCTCCCACCACAGTATCACCCGATCTCCCAGTTTTCCTAGACTAAACTCATTCCCTGAAAAGTAGTCCTAAGGTATCCTGGTCACCTGTCCCTGTGCCCGGAAGCTGGAAAAGGCTCCGTGCTGGGAGAGAGGGAGTTTCTCCCACCCCCCGGCAGCCAAAAGGAAGAGCAACAGGTTCTGGGTTGGGCTGAGCCAGAAGTCGGCATGACGGGAGCAGCGGTCCCTGGCACAGATGCTCAAGGGCAGCCCCTTCGTCCCGGGGACGAAATGCTCTGGCTGCGAGAGGGGAAGAGGATTGCGGCAAACAGTCCCCACCTGGAGCACCCCACGGGGGACCTGGGATTCACTCTGGGGCTGTTCGGTTGGGAAAAGACATAAAAATCGTGAAAAATGTTCCCTCGGCCCCTCTTGTCCCTCTCACTGGGACACCGACAGAGTCAGATAATGGAGCTGGGGGAGGACAGGGCGACCTACAGCCACCATAAACCCTGGGCTCGGCCCCAGCCTCCTGGGACGTGGCAGCTTTGCCCCTGACCCCCCTCCCCGCCCCCACGGGGAATAGCGGCACGTCCAGGCAGGAGCGGCCCAGATCTGTGCCTCAGTTTCCCTTTCCACTGCCACCCTGACTGCAGCCTCCTTGGGACAAGGACCCAACCAGAGACTCTGCAGGACAGACGGGGAGAGCCCCCCCGCGTCGGGCCACCCCAGACCCATTCTGGATCCCTGGCCCCTCTCCCAAAACGAAGGTCCCGTGAGACGAGCTGCTTAAACAGCTCGGAAAATCCCCCTTATCTCCAACACCTTTCCACCCCGCTGCGGGACGGGCTGGGCTCCAGGCTGCAGCAGCCGGGCAGTACCCAAGTCCTTTCTGCTTCCAACTTCGCAAGAGCCCCCCCAAACCCATCTCTGCCTCCGGCGCTGCGGAGCCGCTACAAGCTGGTTAGAAACCTTAGAAAAAAAAAGCTTGCAGAGCGATGCTGTGCTTGGGGTCGTCGGTGACAAGGACAAACCTCCCCGAAGCGGCACCGTGGGGACCCGCAGCTTCAAGCATCCCCCTGCTGCAGGGCAGGAGGATGCCCTGTGCCCCCCGAGACTGCATTCCGCGAGGAAAAGCACGGGGGAATGCTCTCGGCATCCCCACGCCGGCTCAGCTCTCGTCTCACTTTCCGCCCGTGCGGAGATGAAACGCGATACTGAAATGAAAAGCGCAGTACGGCAGCGAGCGGGGACACCGCAGCGCCCGGGGCACCGCCGGTCCTGCAACACCGGGAGAACCTCCGGCCCCGCAACACCGGGAACATCGCTGGCCCCGCGCGATCCCCGCATCCCACCTTGCTCCGTGCGTGGCCGCAGCCCCGCGGCGGGGACCCCTCCGTGCGGCGGGGGGAACGGCAGCGCCGGCGGGGGGTCCCCTTGCCGGGGGTCCCGCTGTGGGGCTGAGCTGCGGCTCCTCGGGGGCAGCGCGGGCAGCGGGCGGCAGCAGGTTGGCAGGACGGCTGGGAAAGAGCTGCACCAGGCATAAGTGCAGGCACCGAGAAAAGAGGCTTCTGTGTGTGTGTCCGTGTCCTCCACTCTTCTTTTTTTTTTTCCCTTCCCCTTTCCCTCCTCCTTTTATATTTATTCCTTCCCCTAATTAAGAAGGAAAAAAAAAGGATATTACCGTGTTGGCAGGCACCTCGTCCCTCCCCGTCCCTCCCTCCTGGCAGCTGGCAAACCCAGCACGAGAGGAGGATGCTTAGCCCGGGCACAGTGTTAACCCAATGCAGCAGAAGTGGGGGAGCAGCCGGCACTGGCTCCCCCGGACCCTGCCGAAGGTCGGGGGTCTCCCTACCACAGACCCCGCCGTGGCACGGGAATGCCCTTGGGGTAGTTATTCCTAATATTTGGAAGCTTCAGCTAGACGGAGAGGGGACCACGGGTGGGGGTCCCAGCACCTAGCGGAGGCTTTGTCATGCAAAGGCCCCTTTGCTTCGAGGCCACAGTGGGTGGAGGCACCATCCGGGGGCTGCAGGGACCCTTCGCTAGCCCCAAAAGTGTGTTGGAAGGAGCCAGACTCGACCTTCTGCAACAGCACTCACAGCCAAGCTTTGTTCAGCAGAGACATGCTGCTGTGCCTCAGTTTACCCACCTGCATCCCTGTCAGGGCCAGGATAATTTATACATCTTTGAGCTTGAATGCTTGTTCCTGAAGGGATGTGTGGGGACTTGGGCACCCCGTGGGGTCCTGGGGGCAACTGGGGCCCCTCATCTGCAGACCCAAGCCCCTTGGCAGAAGGGCAGCTCTGGCATTGGTGCTTTTTTTAACCAGATCTCACTCAAACTTTCCCTGGCACGGAGCACCCCCTGCCCGGGGGGGGCTGGCATGGAGCCTGCCAGGGAATTGCTCGGGTGAGTTTGCAGAAAGCCGCAGCTCCTGAGCAGAATTAATCATTTGTCGCCCTGGGAAATAATTGCAGGCGGCAGAGATGGTCTCGTTAGCAGAGCAGTTGGGTGGGGGATGCGTGTCCAGTGGGTGATGCTCCTCCGATGGGGACGCACACACTGCAGTGCTCTGCCCTCCAGGCAGCTGCCTTGTGGAACAGGGCTGCGATGGGCACCGGGACGAGACCCACAGGCTGCCCCAGCCTCTGCCGCCCAAAACCCAACTCATGAGGTCACATCCTGCACCAGGAGCTTTTGTGGGAAAGGGCTCGAGGCCGGGGGAACCGCGGAGTGCCTGCTCAGCAAGGAGCGTCCCCCATCCTAATTGAGAACAAATGTTCCCGGCAAGGCTGGGGTTTCCTTGCTGGCTCAGAGCAAATCTTCCAGGGCTGCTGCTCTGTCAGCTCCTTCCCAGGGCAACTCCTGATCCCTCCTGGCAATTGGAATCAATGGGGTAAAGCCCTTGAGACATCCAGCTCCAGGCAGAGGCACGGGAGAAGGGAGAGGAGCAAGACAGCAGCAGGGCACAACCCTTTTTAGACACCAGAGAATGTCCATTCCTGCCTGCAGCTGCAGAAATGCAGGGGGCCTTCCAGCCCTTTCTATGGCCCCAGGCCCAACCCCAGCAGCCAAGGGCATGGGAAAAGGTCCAACCCCATAGGGACCCCAACAACCACAGTCCCCCAGTCTCCCAGTCTCCCAGTCCCCCAGTCCCAGCTGTGTCCAGGCTGGAACGGCCCCAGTGCCCAGCTGTGCTTTCTCCTCCTTCTCCTCCTCCTCCTCCAGCCCTGCTTGAAGTCACGTACCAGCCACTGCCACACACCCCGTGCCAAGCTTGACAGCACCTGCCAGCCCCCACTCTGGGGCAGCAGGGCTGGGGCACCCTCAAACCTGCCACCCCCACCAGCCTCTGCTGCTACTGAACGGCCACACCCAAGCACCCCACAGGGACAGGGGATCCAGCCATCCAGGGGAACCTGATCCCAAGCACCCCCCATAGACATAGACACCCCTATTCCAGGAGGTCCTGATCCTGAGCATTCCCTAGGGGCACAGACATCCCCATGCCAGAGGATTCTGACCCCAAGCATTCCCCAGATTTGGACATCTCCCTCCTGAGAGGCTCCTGACTCTGAGCATCCCCCAGGGACAAGGATGTCCCTACCCCATGTGGCTCCTGACCTCAAGCATCCCCCAGGAACACAGATGACCCCATCCCAAGTCACTCCCAAACCCAAGCACCCAGCAAAAGGGAGGGATGTACCTCACGGTGGCCCCCATCTCTCCCCCAGGCACGAAGGTGCCAGAACCCTTTGACACCCCTGGGAACTCCGAGTCGTTCCTGGGCTGCAACATTTGGTCTGTCCCACAGAGCCCCAGTGCTGGCTGAGGGAGAGGGGCCTGGGCACCATGGACAACCCCAAAGCAAAGGCATGAGGAGGAAGATGGAGCAAGGCCAGGGAGGAAAGAAATGCTCCCTCCCAGGGCACATCCCAATGTAGCCACATGCACTGGGGGCTGTCTTGCAATGCACACCAATATTGGGGGCACCCAGACACCCCAGGAGCACCTGGATACCCACGGTCTTCTGGACATCACAGGAGGAGAAAAGTGGGAGCAGCCAAGCAGTGGGGATGGCCAGCTCTGGAGCAGATGTGCTATGGAAACAAAGAGGAGGACGAGGATGAAGACACATAGCAAGGCTCCATCCCCGCACTGCCCGGGGCTCCAGGGACCCCGGACGAATTATCTGACCTCAACGCTCCCTGTGCTCCTTAATGGCATTTCAATCCTGGCTGTAAGAGGCAAACCAGAGCCGGGGCCAGAGAGCCAGACAGGATGTCTGGCCGGAGATGAGCCAGAAAGCAATGCCTTTGGGGACCCCCGAGCCGGGTCATCCCCCCTTCCCCAACATTCAGGCACCAGGGAAAGACCCTCTCCTTCCGAGAGGGTGCTGAGACCCCCGTTACTGCTGCTCCCAGATGTGAGCGGCGTCGGGACCCCCCCTCAGCTCCCGGATGGTGCGAGGCTGGAAGGAGCTCGAAGGCGGCTCTGTGTGGCTCTGGGCGTCCTTTGCCAGCAGAGGGGACTGTTGCTTGTCTCTCCAGAAGCGCTCGCCTGGAGCCTCCCCCATGGGACAGCTCGGGAGGGGACATTCTTGTTCTGCTTGCCATGGTGAGGACAGAGCAGGGACCCTCCCGTGGGAAAAAAACCCGTCTCTCGGGAGAGGAAGAACTGGGAGAAAGCTGGCAGCAAGTCTCTCCCCAAGTGATGTTTTCCTGCCTCTTTTGTTCACAGAAACTTTCCGAGTTTGAATTTTTGACTCTCCGCTCCTTACCAGCATGCTGCTCTTCCCCCAGATAAATCAGCTGGGGAAAATAAAAAGAGAAAACCAAAAATCCTAATCCCCAAATGCTCCCCGTGAAGCGATTCATATCCCGACCGTGGCGGCTTGACCGCGCGGATGGAAGCTGTGCAGGAAATCAAACGCTGAGCTGGCGCTTGCCAAGTTTCAGGGGCTGCCGGCGAAGCAGCTCCCGTTGGGCTCCCGGCTGCGCTCGGCACATCCCACCGCGAACATCTGGAAAGAAGGAGGGTTGCAGCTGCGCACAGCTGGATAGAGTCCCCCGAGGGAGGGGTTTGGCCAGGATGACGCCCCGTTCCCACCACAGTCCCCCCAGGCGGTTCTCCCTCTCTTCTCTCTGATGGATCCAGGGCACTGGATGTGCCGCGGTTTGTGCTGAGCCCAAAACAGCCCCGGGGACCTGGTGGCACCGGTGTCCTCGGTGCAGCCATCACCTCCCCAGGACTGTGAGACTCTCAGTGGGCTTCTCCTGGGATCCCTTGCACCCGGGTTTCAAAGCACGGGGCTGGCCAGACACTGCGGAGGGAGGGATGCTGCAGCCAAGCCCTCCAGGATGGGCATCTGCCAACTGCATTTGGACATCTCCCAAGCTCCACGCCGAGCCCCACGGCAGCCCTCCAGCATCCTGGCATCAAACTCAGGCTTTGGGGAGGGCATTCCCAGCCGAGCCACGCCAGGGGAGGATCCAACCCCTTAAGTCACCATCCCGAAGTGTAAAGGAACACCTTGGCCTTCCCCAGGGCTGGGAGACCACGGTGCTGGAGCAGAGCTCAGCCTCGAGCCCACGTGGACTGCAGGCAGCCCGGCTGTGCAAGAGTTAAACCCGGCTGCTAGCCCGGGTCTCGGGGGCCTCCCACTTGTCCTCGCAGAGTATGAATAGCTGCGCTCCCCTCTGCTCTCAGCCACTCACTTCCCTCCCTGCCCTCCCTCTCCTCCAGAGCTTCTGCATCCTCCCCGGCATCCTCTTCCCCGTCGTTTTCCTCTGGCAGTGCCGGCTCCAGAGCCCCGGCACCCTCCGGCAGCAACGATGCTGAGCACGGAAAGTTTCGCAGCGGCGAGAGCCCTGGGAGAGGAATCACTGCAGATGTGGGACCTCAACAAGCGGCTGGAGGCATATCTGGCCCGTGTGAAGTTCCTGGAGGAGGAGAATGAGATGCTGCGAGCTGAAATCCAGAGCGCCAAGGGCAGTCCGGCTGGTAACTCGTGGAGGGTGAAGTATGAGGAGGAGCTGCGAGCCCTGCGGGATGCGCTGGATCACGCCTTCAGGGAGAAGTGCACGGCCGAACTGGCCAGGGACAACCTCTACGAGGAGGTCCAACAGGTGAAAAGCAGGTGTCAGAAGGAGCAGGCAGCCCGAGAAGAAGCCAAGAAGCAACTGTCCTTGAGCAGGAAGGAGCTGGAGGAGGAGAGGAGAGCACAGATCTGGCTGAAGGAGAGAGCAGTGCAGCTGGAGAAGGAGGTGGAAGCCTTGCTGGAGGTGCACGAGGAGGAGAAAGCGGGGCTGGACCAGGAGATCGCGAGCTACTCCCAGAGCCTGGAGAGCTTTCGCTGTGCCCCGGTGGCTTTCCAGCCAGTGGAGGTGGAGGACTACTCCAAGAGGCTCTCAGAGATCTGGAAAGGGGCGGTGGAGACCTACAAGACAGAGGTGTCACAGCTGGAGGGTTCCCTCTGCCAGGCCAAAGAGAACCTGTGGAAAGCAGTGGAGGACAACCATCAGAGCCAGCTGCAGCTGCAGCACCTGGAGAAGGACCTGGCTGGGCTCAAAGCACGAAAGGAGATGCTGGAGGAGAGCCTGGCCCAGCAGTGGCAGGAGCAGCGTGGGGAGGCAGAGAAGTTCCAGGCGAGCAGAGGCGGTGGGGAGGCACTGGGCACCCGGGGAGGGAGAGAATGGGGGGCTGTGAGTGCCTGGGAGGTGCTCAGGGCACAAATCCCCTGCAACAAAGGGGTGGGGGAGGCAGACGGGAGAAGGCAAGATGGAAGGAGCAAACCCCAGGGCAGGGATGGACAGTGGTGCTGGATGAGCTGCAGATGGAGATGAAGCTGAGGAGCATGGGGACATCCTTGTCCCCGTCACAACAGGAACCCATGGCCACTCCACTATAGGGGAGCAGCCTCCAGAGACCAAGTCCTCCCCCGACACTTGCCTGGGGCCGCTGCTCCACATCCTTCTGGGCTCCAGGGTCAGGATCCTGGGGGAAAGGCAGCCCCTGCCCGTGGCCCCCTGGAATGGGGTGCAGGCAGCAGGGTGCAGGCAGCAGAGGGGTGTTGTGGGCAGGATAAACTCTGACTGACTTTACTGCAGCTGCAACTCAACAGCTGCAAAAGTGATTCAGTGGAGAGAGGTGGAAGCAGAGGGGGCTGGAAATACTGGGAGCAGCCTGAAAGCTGCCCAGGGAAGGGTTCCTCTTTGTTCCAGGTCCCGGAATCAGCCATGGGTGATATGGGATGGAGGGTGCTGTGGCCTCAGCTGCTCACCCAAAAGTTGTTTCTTTCCCACGCTGGCACCCCACAGTCCCAAATCCCCCCCGGCCTTCCCTTCCTTTTCCGGCAACTGTTTCCCCATAGCCTTTTAGCCCTGCTCCTCTCCTTGCTCCATCCTCAACCCCCCCAGTGCTAAAATCGACTGCCCAGGACTCCTCTCCCTTTAGCATCCTGAGGGAATGAGCCACCTGCATGGTCCCAGGTCCACAGGGGCCAGCAGGGCTCGGGTAGGGCTGGGGCTCCCCTGACCCCCCTGTGATGCCCACAGCTGGCGATGGAGGCCCTGGAGCAGGAGCAGCAGAGCCTGCGGGTGCAGATCGCCCGGGTGCTGGAGGACAGGCAGCAGCTCATGCACCTCAAGATGTCCCTCAGTCTGGAAGTGGCGACCTACAGGTGAGGCTTCCCATGGGAATGCGGCTGGGGAGCTGCCCCGACACACCGTGTACAGGCAGCTGGGGCCGAACCTCGGCGGCCACAGGATGGTCTTGGCACAAACGGGGTCTCGGGCACAAGGAAGGTCTCGGTAAGGGTAGCCCTGTGCCCCTTCTGCAGCCCTTCCAGATGGCCCCACACAAAGGCCGCCTGCCAGAGACTGGGGGGACAATTAGCATGAGAATAGGGGCTGTCCCAGCCCAGGCGAGGGGCCTCCACGGCAGAGCATGATGTCACCCTGCGCGTACACTAATCCTGGGCACGGGGGGATGGGAGACAGGAGCGAGGGGGGCTTCTCCGGTCCCCACCCCGTACCCTCACCGAGCCGTGACAGGGCAGCACAACCATCTGTAGCACCTCCATGCCTCAATTTACCTGCTCTGCAGCTGCCGTAGACCAACAGGTAGAGCTGGGGTGCACAGGTAGCACCCACCCACCCTGCGGCACCCACCCTGTAGCACCCACCACCCTGCTCTTCTCTCCTCTCAGGACGCTGCTGGAAGCAGAGAGCACCCGCCTGCAAATGCCAGCCGGGGAATTCAGACTGTCCAACGGAGTGCGAGGTGAGGGACCCCCACACCAGCCCCGGCACTGTCACTCTGTCACCCGGGGGCGAGGGAGGGGGGGAATTGGGGGCTGAAGCTGGATAGAGACACCTTTTCCTGCATTTTCCTGGCTGCGATAGGAGGGTGTGAACAGCGCCTGGGGGCTGCTGGCATGGGGCTCGCAGCCCAGATAAGGCTTATCTGCTTCTTTTTTTAATGCCTGTCCTGCAATGGGAGCGCAGGAGCGGATCTGCCCAGCTGGACAGCGGGCTGTGGTAACAAGTTGAGCATTTCCTTTTTCCTCAAAAAAAATAACAAGGAAAGCCTGTCACCTGCACACTTTCCCCAGCAGCAGGACCCGGCTGTGGCTGCAGCCGGACAGAGCATTGTCCCGGCCTGATGCCAAATCCCCTGGGAACATCAGCATCCGCTACACTCAAGAGGGAGGAATTTCCCACTTTCCGTGAAGAGGTTGTTTAAAAATAGGAGAGGGGGCAGCGAGAGGCTGAGAGGTGGCCAGGGTAGGGCTGAGGGAGCCATGGAGCAGCTTCTTGGCCCACTCACTGCTCCAACTCACTCTTTACAGATCTCAAACTGGAGGTGAGCAGCAGCAGCAAACTGGTACCAGCAAGCCCTGAGACCAGGCGGCTGATGCCCCGGGACAACTGCACCAGCCCCTCCATCTTCCCCAGGGCAGAAGGGAGGGGGCAGTCAGCAAAACCCCAAAGCGACACCCTGACACCCAAAAGCCAGAGCCCCGGTGCCAGGGAGCTCCAGAAAATCAGCTCAGTTCTCCATGGCATGGCACCACCGGCTGCTGGCAGGGCTGGGGGTTTGGCTGCCCCTGGCTGTTCCACACCGAGCCCTTCACAGCCCGGCAAAGCTGCCTCTCCTCTCTCCCTGGAGCCCCCCAGCCCCTCACCACCAGAGCCAGGGAGCCCAGCGGGAGAGGGCCCTGCCTGGCCAGGGGGAGCCGTGGGAGTGACGAGCCAAGGAACAGAACCTCCCCTGCGTGGAGCCACAGCAGAGACCCTCGATGACAGTGTGGAGCCCCTGGCAATGGCACCCCCCCGCAGCCTGCAGTACCCAGCCCAGCTGGTCAGCGAGGCCCTGGAGGATGCCCTCAAGCAAATGGGAGACGATGCTCAGACTGAAGAAGAGCCCATGCTCAGCACCACATGGGCCCCCCAGGGTGCCTGTGCCCCCAGCTCCATTGTCTCCACAGAGGTTTGTGGAAGGGCTGTGGCAGAGGGGACCAGGGAAGGGCAAGACCCCTCTGAGGGCTCCGGGGATGATGATGGCCCTGAAGTGGAGGAGAGGGCTGGGGAAGCCGTGCTCCAGGGGCTGGGTGTGGAGAGCAGCATCCTGAGGGACAGAGACATGTCCCCACTGGGCACAACTGATTCTCTGAGTGATGCAGTCAACCGGGAAGAGATGGGAGTGTGGGAGGAGGAGGTGGCTGCTGCTCTGAGCCCAAGGGATCCAGGAGCAGAGGCCCAGGAAGAGGACATGAGTGGCCCTGGACAGACAGTGACCAGCTGGGAAAAGCCAGAGCGAGAGGAGGACAGGGCAGAATCCCCAAGCACAGAGCCATCACAACCCTCAGAAGATGAGGAGGAGAGTGGACCCCACAGTCCCTGCGAGGAGGATGGAGATTTCCAGGGAGAAGGTGTGGATGTGCCAGAAGAGTCCCCATATAGGGAAGAGGAAGCTGCTCGTGCTGTCTTCATGGAAAGCCAGCTGGTTTTGCCCACAAAAAGTCACCTGGAAGAGGACTTTGTTGATGCAGAGCAGGAAAAGTCTGAGCATCAGAAAATGCTTATGTGCAAGACAGAGGCTGCAGAGGAGGAAAGGGGACAGGAGCTGCACCCAGAGCAGGAGCCCTCGAGTGTCCATGAGGCCATCCCAGCAGAGGAGGCTTCATCAGGAGCTGACGAAGATGCTGTGGGAGGGGAGGACACAGACAGAGTGAAAGATGGTGAGGGAGAAAAGGGAGAGGCCAGCACGGAGATGCTGGAAGGAGAGGGGCCTGAGGCAGGAGAGGACCCTGAGGTAGGAGAGGATCCTGGGGCAGGAGAGGATCCTGAGGAAGGAGAGGACCCCAAAGCAGGAGAGGACCCTGAGGCAGAAGAGGATCCTGGGGTAGGAGAGGACTCCAAAGCAGGAGAGGACCCTGAGGCAGAAGAGGATCCTGGGGTAGGAGAGGATCCCAAGGCAGGAGAGGACCCTGAGGCAGAAGAGGATCCTGGGGTAGGAGAGGATCCCAAGGCAGGAGAGAACTCTGAGGCAGAAGAGGATCCTGGGGTAGGAGAGGACCCTGAGGCAGCAGAGGACTCCAAGGCAGCAGAGGACCCTGAGGCAGGGGAGATTCCCAGAGAAGGAGAGGATCATGAGGCAAGAGAGGATCTTGAGGCAGGAGAGGCTGAGGGAGGTGACACCTCAGGGTGGGAGAGCAAAGTCCCAGAGGAGCCCAAGAACCTGCAGGAAAATGGCTCTGTGGAAGAGGGGGCAGAACAGGAGGAGCTGGAGCTGGGAAACGAGCCCTGGGGCAGGGTGGATGATAGCCAAGAACCCTGTCCAGAGGACTGGGAGGTGACAGCAGAAGAAATGGGGGGGGCTTTGGGGACAGAAGAGCCAGCCTGGGCAGATGATACCCCGACCAGCACAGGAGGGCTGGAAAGTGAGGAGAGAGATGGTGCATTGCCAGCAGAGCTGGAGGAAGCCCAGGAAGAAAATGAAGAAGATGCCAGGAGCCAGGAGATGAGCCAGCAGCAGCCACTGCCAGAGGCTGAGACAGCACTGGAGCTGGCAATGGAGGAGCAGGAGGGCACTGTGAGGCAGGCTGACCCTGCCACCCCATGTGCCTTTGGGCAAGGAGACAACCAGGAGCTGACCGAGGCTCCAGAGGAGTCATGGGAGGTGCAGGGTGAGGATGGGCTCATTTCAGAGCTTGGACAACCAGAGAGAAGCAGCCCTGGCCTTGTGGCACTGCAGCAGGTGCCAGGTGAGGGCACAGAGAGTGGCGAGTGGGCAGAGGAGGATGTCAGGAGATTGGGAGACCAGGAGTCCACACCAGGGACTGGCAGGAGGGTGGAGCTGGAGGACACCCTGCCAGACAGCACACCCTTGCACCTCTACGAAGGAGAGATGCTGGCTGGGGATGCACCCAGCCAAAACCCTCCAGAGACTGAGGAGATCACAGAGACAGACCCTGTGACTGAAATACCTACAGAGGGTGAGGGATGGCCAGAAGGGAGGGACAAGCCACCGACTCCCACCATGCCAGAGAGCCCTGAGGAGGAGGCGGAGGCAGGAGCAGAGGTGGCCCCTGCAGCAGAGGGTGCTGAGGAGGAGGAGGGATATTTCATGGTCTCTGCTCCCAACCAAGAGGTATCCAGCTCGGAGGAAGCTGAGATTTCTGAGGACTTTGAAGAAATTAAAGTTGAAGCAACTGAAGACAGCCAAGAGGATCTGGGAGCTCCCAGAGAAGCATCTCTGGTGCCAGAGGGTGAAGGGCACCTTGAGACTTTTATTGGGGAAGCAGAAGACATGGAGATGCCCACAGAAGAACCTGAGATGCCAAAGGATGAAGATGAAGATGACACTGCTGAGCTGGAGGAAGGCCCAGCTATGCCCAAAGGAGATCCCAGCTACTCTGTGGCCATGGGACCATTAACAGGAGGCACTGACGAGCTGGCCCAGGGTGCCACAGGCACTGGAGCACAGGAGGGACCTGAGCATTCTGAGTCTGCTGAATCAGATGAGGAGCTCCACGGCACAGTCGAGCTGGAGGGTGATGTCACAGAAGCCACAACTCTTCCAGGCCACAGCCTGGTGGGGCAGGAGGAGGAGGAGGAGGTGGATGAGGATGAGCTTGGTATGGCTCGCCATGACACAGCCGAGGTTCCAGCAGAGCTCCAGGCCCAGTCATTTCCTGACCAAGCAGAGCAGTCAACAGATGAGCAGTCTCCCGTGGAAGGGGAAGCACCAGACAGTGATAGCCCTCCCTCAGCAGGGGATGAGCAGCCCCCTGAGGCTGACCCACCTCAGCCGGGCTCTGCCCTGGAGCAGGGAGCTTTTCCAGAGGTGATTAAAGATATCCCTGACACAGCTGTTCTCTCTGCAAAGGTGCCGGTGGATGTCATGAAAGACTCGGATATTTTGGAAATAGTTGAACAGGCCCTGGAGTTCAACCAGGGGCTGGTGATGGGGGTGAGGGCGGCTGAGGGCACACAGCAGGGTCCTAGCAGGACCGAGCTCTCCCGGGATGCTGCGGAAGAATCCTCGCCCACCTCATCCAGTGTGGAGGAGCCAACGGTGCAGGAGGCACCGGGAGATGTGGCACCAGAGATGGAGGGTCC
This sequence comes from Campylorhamphus procurvoides, assembly GCA_013396655.1. Taxonomy (NCBI): domain Eukaryota; kingdom Metazoa; phylum Chordata; class Aves; order Passeriformes; family Dendrocolaptidae; genus Campylorhamphus; species Campylorhamphus procurvoides. The sequence goes on along the minus strand of WBMV01003594.1, from coordinate 7,824 downwards.
AGTTCAGGCTGCAAACGGGCTGCACCGGGAGGCCAGTTTGGAGGACCTGGCCGAATTCACCGAGGAGGTGCTGAATGGCATTGCCAGCATGGCACCGGCACAGGAGTTCCCCTCGGAGACCACAGACACCTCCATGGTGATGCCATCACAGTCCCCCACTCCCAGAGATGCCACCACTGCCAAGCTGGGGGATGCCACCCTGTGGGGCAAACACAGCAGAGCTGACCCCGATCCCGTGTCCCCTGCTCTGGGGGAGGACGTCCTGGGCCTCACACCTGATCAGCCACCAGCGTGTCAGCTGAGAGCGGAGCAGGAGCCCTGGTCCTCAGCGGATGAGTGACAGCGGAGGGGACACCCCTCTGGTAACCCCTCCCCTGACAAGACCCAGCATCCCCACTTCTCCCACCAGCCCTCCTAACGCCTCCCTGTCTCCTTATGGTTTTTAACATGTTTGTGTGGATTTTTTGCACCCCTTTTCAGAGTGAAGAACCACCAAGCTTCGTTCCACCCCACAGCCCCAACCAAATTCGCATGCTTGCTTTGGGACCCCCACCTCATTTAGAGCCTCCTCTGGGTGGGTTGCCATGGCTGTATTTAATTTAAACTCTGTGTTTCCCCCTTCCCTGTAATCTCCCTCCCTTCAGGCCCTCCACCATCTACCCCAGGAAGGTCAGTTGGAGGCTGGGGACCCTCACATGCTGCACCCCAGGACTCAACACCTTGGGGTGATGTCACACTGGGATCCCCAGCCCTGACCTGCCCACATGGGGGCTGAGCCAAGCCGGATGTATCCGCTGTCTCGACATTAATTTAATAAAGCCTCATCCTCCCACTCAGGGCCCCAGCTCTGCTCACTCTGGGGGGATGGGAGGGGAGGGGGCAGCAGCCCTGGGGCAGGGCAGAGCATGGTTTGGGAGGGGGCTGCACTTCCAGGCTGTTTTCCACCAGGAAATCCCACTTGGAGCCATCCATCAGCATGGACTGGGGACAGGGTCCCTGGGATGATGCTACCCCATCCCCAGGGCTGTGTGTGATCCTGGAGTGATGTTCCCCCATCTCCAAGACAATGCACATCCCTGGGGCAACACAGCCTCATTCTTGGGATGATGCAGCCCCCTGGGGCAGGCAGTGCTCCCCCATACATGGAGTAATCCTCCCCCACTCCTGTGGGGATGCAGACCCCGAGGGGGATGCAGCCCCTTGGGGCAATGCTCCTGGGATGATGCTCCCCCATCCCCGGGATGATGCTCCCCCTTCCCCAGGATGATGCAGCTCCCCAGGGTGATGTTTCCCTATCCCCAAAGAGATGCAGCCCCCGGGGTTGATGCTCCCCTAGCCCCAGGGCAATGGAGTCCCTCAAGGCGATGCTCCCCTGCCCCTAGACAGACGCAGCCCTCCCGGGCGATGCTCCCCTACCCTTGGGGCCCCACAGATGCCACTCAGGGCCCGCTGCTGGCCAGGCACTTCCTCAACCTCCGCCTGGGCTGCTGGCAGGAATGGGATGGGATGCCAGCCCACCCCATGCCCGTGCCAGCGCCAGGAGCCAACAGCACCAGCCGCTGTTCCTGTCTGGCCTGGGCAGGATGCCCACGGGACAGCCCATGGTTCCCAGCCCTGGGAGCTGCCAGGACCCCGGAATCACGGTGGGGACCCCAGCAGATGCATCTTGGCCCCCTCACCCACAGGGTGCTGTGAGGAGCCGGGGGAGCCTCAATCACCCCGTTGTGCAGCCGGGCGTGGGGATGGCACGGGAAGAGCTGCATAAATGAGCCTCCAGCTGAAGAATGGGCTCCTTTATGCCAGGCAAAGGGCTGAGTCACCCCAGGCAAGGGGATGAGGGGACCCAAATGGCCACGGCATCCCTGGGGACCGCCAGCCTCACACCCACGGGTGTGTTCAGCATCGCTGCTCGGCTCCGCCTGGCTGGCCCAGCCGCTTGCCCACGCACCGGATTTAGCCTGGCCATCCCTGTGCCAGCACCCAGGGAAACTCAGAGCCAGGGACCGATAAGGACCCAACATTTATCTGCCTCCTCCAAGTAAAGCCCCCGGCCCCCTCCCCTGCCCGAAGGCGACAGTTTCCTTTTAAGGTTAAACTCCAACGGATCCAAACACCGTAATAAAAAAAAAAATCCCCCTCCAATGACTTCAATCAGGCGCCTAGTCTGCGTTCAATCAGCCCCTGGCCCAACACACCCTCGGGATGCCTGGGCAGCATCAGCCCGTCAGCAGCTCCAGCAGCCACCCCACCGAGCCTCCCAGTGCCCCCCGAGGGGTCCCCAAAGCCGGGGGTCTCTGGGCCAGGAGAGGGGTGGAGGATGCTGTGGAGGAGATGGAGATGGCAAAGGCGAGGCTTCGCCAGGCGGGGGGTGACATTCCTCTCCTTATTAATCCACATTCCAGTCGGCGCTGACAGAGTGATGAGGGGGGACAGATGGCAGGGGGAGGGGTAGCCCCTTCCTCCCCTCGAGAAGGGGAGGAGGAGGAGGATGAGATGAAGTGCCAAGGTCTGAGAGTCAGCCTAGGGGTGGGGGTGTCTGCTGGGGCTTTTGGAGCCCCCCGGGGCTGCAGCCTGGAGACCAAAACCCTGTTGAGTTTCATCCGTGCCCAGCAAGTGCCCAAGAGAGTGTGGGACCGAGTGTGTCCTTGATGGGACCAAGTGCGTCCCCAACAGGACTGTGTGTCCTTGGTGGGACCAGGGGTGTTCCAGCAGGATCAACTGTGTCCCTGACATGACTGTGTTCCAACAGAACCTACTGTGTCCCTGATGGGACTGAGTGTGTCCCAAATGGGATCAAGTGTGTCCCCAAGAGGATCAAGTGTGTCCTCAATGCGTGTCCCAGACAGGACCGAATGTGTCCCTAATGGGACTGATCATGTCCTCGGTGGGATCAACTGTGTCCCCCAAGGGACCAAGAGTGCCCCTAAACACTGAGTGTGACCCCAATGGGATCAAGTGCAACCCTGGTTGGATCAAACACGACCCCAGGGAGACCCGAGTGTTCCTGGATTCCCCCAGGACCACCCTGGCATGGGGCTGCAGCTTGGACACCCACCAGGCACGCCCCTGCCTTCCCTGGCTGACCAAACTGCCACATGGGCAGCACCCACCGACCCACGCCCCAGCTGAGCCTGATTTTGGGGACCTCAGTGCCTTTGGGGACTGGAAAAGAGAAATGCAGGTGCCAACCCCACACTCAGACTCTGCTCCACGCCCAGGCAGGAGCACCGTGGGGGCACATGCATGTGCAGGGGGCTGTGGGGGCTGCAGCTCTGGGGGAGCTGCCAGGGGCTGGCCAGGTTGGAACTTTAAGAGCCTTTGGAGCCCCCCATATCCCTCTGCAGCCCCCCACATCCCTCTGCAGCCCCCCACAGTCCCCACAGCCCCCCGCAGCTCCTCCAGTCCCCCTGCAGCCTGGCCCCCTGCCAGCCAGGGAAGGGTTTTGTTTCCTCCCAGGCTGGGTGAGGAGGATTTCAATGGAGCCCACACAAAAACTCCCTGTGGGGTGAGCCCGCGCCGGGACAGGGAGGGGGGACGAGGCAGGATGACCTCAGCGATGACTTCATTCCGCTCTCAGCTCCCAAAATTCGTGGGAGCCTTATAAGGAAAGGACTAAAAATACTGCCAGAGGGGCGCGGGCAGCCCTCGCCTCCCCTCCCCAAAATAAGCCCTCGGGGATGCTAAATGTGGGCAAGCAGGAGCCACGCCGGGGCCAGCGGTGGCCTGGGGCTGTGCCCGAGGGCGATGCACGGTGGGAACAATCGATAGGGACCCCAAAACGCACACAGGAGGGGTGGGCTGGTCCCCCAAGGCAGAGCAGAGCGGGGATGTGGGCACTGGGTGTCACCCCAGGGAGGCATCGCCACCCCCCCGCCAGCACCGTCCCGCCCCATGTCACCCCCAGGGACATGCCAGGGGCCAGGGGGGTGGCTCGGCCACCCCCTCACCCGCCCTTCACCCGGGTCAGACCCCCAGGAATAGCTCCCGCCGGCTATAATCAGCTCTGCCCCGGGCCGGGGGGCTCGCCCAGCTGCCGGGTCGTGACCCCCCAGCAGCGCCCGTGCCCCAGCGCTGCGACAGCTGCTGCCAACCCGGGGCGGCGCGGATTCCTGAGACCGAGCCCAGGGGCAATCCCGCTGGGAATGTGTGCCTGGAGCCGTCCGTCAGCGGCGGGGAGGATGGGGGGGTCCCTGGGGCACTGCTACCCACATCCCTGGGGTGACGAATCCCCCGGGGCCGACGCTCCCCATCCCCAGGGCGATGTTCCCCCATTCCTGGGACAATGGGACAAGGGTCCTTCATCCCTGGGATGAGGCATTCCCATCCCTGGCACAAGGAATCCCCCTGTGGTGATGTTCCCCTGTCCCTGGGGTGATGCAGCCCCCCGGGGTGATGCAACCCCCTCCTTGGTGCGATGTTTCCCATTTCTGGGACAACGGTCCCCCATTCCAGAAGTGATGTTCCACCATCCCTCGGGTGACAAATTCTCCTGGGGTGATGCTCCTCCATCTCTGGGATTACAGATCCCCCTGGGACAAAACTCCCTCGTTCCCAGTGTGATGCTCCTCCAAACCTGGGACAACGCCTTCCCCATCCCCAGGGTGATGATTTCCCCTTAGACAGTGCTCCCCAATCCCTGGCATTTTGTCCCCCAATCCCTTCGATGATGTTCCCCAATCCCTAGGGTGATGCTCCCCAATCCCTGTGTTGATCCTCTCTCATCTCTGGGGTGATGTCACCCCAGCTCCACATTCCCAGCCCATCCCAGAGCTGACCTCCATCCCCACACTGTTACCTCTCCAGAATGGTTGGGGGAAGACAGGGGACACATGGCCCCACTTCTGTGCCCCAATGGCCCCTCCCCGGCCCCAGTCCCTCCAATTTCCTTAAGGGAAGTGGCACATGGGCATGGGATGTGGGGCAGGATGGGATGGGAAAAGGCTGTGGCTGGGAAGCAGCACAGCCAGCACCTACACACATGTGCCAACACCGTGCCTCAGTTTCCCTTCTCATCCCACCTGTCATGGGCCAGCCACAGGCGAGAAGCCAACGATGGGGAGACCCCTCAGAGCACCCCCACAATTTTGGGACACCCTTCTGCACCCCACAGGAACAGGAGGTGACTCAGTCCTAGAAGTGCAGCTGGACCACTGCAGGTCCAGGTGCAGGTGCAGGTGGCACCTGGACAAATTGGGCTGTGTCCCCCTGCCCTGGGGTCAGGTCCAGTTCCCACGGTCAAACCTGCCACGGATTGACAGGGCTGAGCCCCCAGATCCAGCTCTGGTGCCCACGGGAGGTTTGGGGAGCAATGCCAGGCCAGGGGCACATGGAGGGGACAGGATGTGACCACAGCCAGTCCTGAGTCACCGACAGCCACCGGATCTGGCCCTGGAAGCAACAGGAAGGTCCTTTGGCTCCAGCACTCCTTGTCCCAAACAGCTTTCACAGTGTGGCCAGGAACCCCATTCCCAGTGTGGGAACTATGTGCACAGTTTGGGAATCATGTGCCTAGTTTGGGGATCCCACTCCCACTTTGGGTAGCCTTTTCCCAGTCTGGGGACTGTGTGGCCAGTTTGGGATCTCATTCCCTGACTGGGAATTGTGTGCTCAGTCTGAGGGCTCCGTTCACAGTTTGGGAACCCCATTCTCAGTTTGTGGACCCCATTCCTGGTGTGGGGACCATATGCCATGTGGGAACTCATTTCCAGTTTACAGATCCTATTTCCAATCTGGGGGCTCCATTCCCAGCTTGGGAACTGTGTGGCCATTTTGGGGACCCTATTACCACTTTGGAGACCACTTTCTCAGTTTGAGGATTCCATTCTTAGTTTAGATACCCCTTTCCCAGTTTGGAGACTCCATTCCCACTTTGGGAACCATGTTCCCAGTTTAGGAACCCCATTCCCATTTCAGGGACTCTATTCCCAATTTGGGAGCCATGTGCCCACTTTGGGAAGCATGTGCCCAGTTGAGGAACTCCATTCCCAATTTAGGAACCTCACTCCCAATTTGGGGACCCTATGTCAGTCCCTGCTCCCAGCCCGTTGCCATCGATCACCCGTCGGCAGCAGCTTCGCACTGGAATTCCAACCAGATTCCTGGGGCAGGTGGACTGGGGGTCTCTGGCCCTTGGTGGGACAGCAGCTGCTGGCCAGGGTTGGGTTTCAGGGTGGGGGACTTATCACCCCCAGGCTCGCAGGACCCCCTGGCCCTGCCTGGGAGCCCCCTGGGAGCCCCCCAGGAGGGGCCCAGAGCAGCTGGGGGCTGTGGGGGAACAGTGGGGCTAGACCTGAGCATGGGGAGAGGGGGCCGTTGTGGGGGTCCCTGTGCCCCCCAAACCCCACCATGCCCCCAGACCTCACCATTTCCTCTTCCTCCTCCTCCTCTTTCTCCTCCCCAAGGGTTCAGCAGCCACAGCCTCCCAGAGTTCCCAGGCCAGACCCCTGGGCAGGACTGACCCCATGGGCTGGGGTGGGGCCATAGAAACACCTTTTCCCTGAGCAGCCCTGGGTGGGGCAGGGGGAAGGAGGGGCTCTGACCCCCCCACAGCACCCTAAGGTCAGACAAGGGGAGGTGGAGGGTCTCAGTCCCCAGTTCAGACCCCAGACCCCTAGGTCAGGCTCCTGTGTCACACCCTTTGTCCCTTGGAACAGACCCCAGACCCCAAGCTCAGTGCCCCAGCTCAGACCCCAACGCCCCAGTTCTTCTCTGGCCCCCCGGGACAGCCCCCGATCTCCCAGTTCATCCCCCCAACTCGTCGGGTCAGTCCCCAGACCTCCAGTTTACTTTCACCAGACCCTCAGGACAAACCCCAACCACCCAGTTCAGATCTTGGCCTGCCCAGTTCTGATTCCAGGCCCCCAGGACAGACCTGGACCCCACTAGTTCTGAACCTGTCCCTCTGGTTCACCCCAGAAGTTCAGACCTGGCCCCCCAGTTCAGCCTCCCAATTGAGCCGCATTCCCCCAGTTGTCCCCACCAGCCAAGGCCACCAGCAGTGGTACCCCCCCAAATCAACCAAGCCCAGGAGGGCAGCACCCCAAAGCCTGGGGGTCTCTGCTGCTCCTGGGAGCCCCCACAAACCCAGGGACATGGAACGCCNAACCTCCCAGGGACCCTTCAAGGCCTCCCCCAGGACCCCCTCTGTGACAACCCCTGTGACTCCTCAGGTACCCTCCAGCCTTCCCTGTGATCCCCAGAACTCCCTCTGGGGTCCTCCATGTCCTCCCCAGCGCCTACTGTGACTCCCAGAACCCCCCGTTACACCTCAGACCTCCCTGTAACCCCTCAGGATGCCCCCTGCCCCTCCCCAGGACCCCTAGGACCACCTTCTGGGACCCTCAGGACCCCCTCAGACCTCCCTCTGACCTTCCAGGATCCCCGAGCCCCCTCAGGGATCCCCCCAGGACCCCTAAGGCCAAAGCCTGGGACCCTCAGGACCTCCCCAGGGATGCCTGTAACCCCCCAGAACACCCTGAGCCCCACTCAGGACCTCTCTGTGATACTCCCTGGGACTCCTTCGGTACCCCCCTAGTTCCCCTGTGACCTCCAGAACCCACTCCAGGACCTCCCTGTGACCTCCCCTAGACATTCTTCTCATACCCCAAGACCCCTCATACCCCCTGAGCCCCTCTCTGACCATGCTGTGACCCTCACAGGACACCTCCCGGACGCCCAAACCCCCCTTGAGATCCCGTCCCAGATGCCTCAGATCTGTCCCCGAGCCCCCCTGTGACACCACCCAAACTCCCTGGGACCCCCTGTGACATCCCTGCAAACCTTCTCATCCCCCCAATTACCCCTGCGACCCCCAAAACTCTCCCC
>WBMV01003593.1:41779-125332 GCA_013396655.1 Campylorhamphus procurvoides | reverse complement strand
AGTGCTCTCCTTGAAGAAGGCTGTTTGGTCATTCAGGATACTGCCAAATGAGACTGTCATCTCCAGGTCAGTCTCGAGTGACCAATGTCCTGAACTGCCTGCAGCTTCCAGTGTACCTTATCACCTGCTGTTTTGCCCCTCACTTGCTACAGGGCTTTGCGAGTGTGGGAGGATCCCTAGAGCCTGCATAATGGATTTTTTAGGTGAGGCCCAGTGTGTGCAGAACTGGCCCCACCCTTTACTCCTAAGGTTCATCTTCCAGGGCCAAGCAAGCTTGGACGGTGACAGTGAAGTCCTCAGGATGTAGGTTTAATTAGACTATCAGAAAAAAAGAATATTTTTCTAGAGATCTGTCTTCCTTCAGTTATCTTCTTTTCAAAAACAGTAACTAAAATTACTTCAGTGATTTATTCTTTTCCATTGCTTGAGCTTTCTATCTGTTAAAAAGTCTTTGTTATACTTAAGGAGAAATTTTAGGACAAGGTTAATTATTTTCAAAATAAATTTTCTAATAATTAAAAATATGTTGCTGATCATTAGCATCACAAACTTAACTTACCAAAAGAAAAAGAAAACAAAAAAAGGCAAAAGCCTAATCTCATGTCAGGGACTCCAGCAGAGTCAAGGGAAGGAGACAGGGAAAGGGAAAGGGAAAGGGAAAGGGTAACATACGTAGATGCTACCAAAAAATGCCAGACCATTATATTTCACATCAGATTTCATTTGGTTAACAGTACTGTTTACAGTGATTATTAGGCTCCACACACCTAGATCAAAACTTCCCTCTCATACAAAACACAAATTTGAATCTCCTTGCATTCAGGCAAATTGAATAATGCAAAATCTTTGATAAAAAGGAAGCTATATTTACACATAAAACTTCTTTAAACTATTTTTCACAAGCAACAGATGGTATTTTTGACAGAAGAATTTGTTCAGATCAGGTCCTCATGACATGAAAATAAAAACCAGTGCTTTTTATGACACCACACACAAGCCTAAGCCTAAAACTAGTAGACATAATAAACAGTGGTAAAAAAAAATAAATTTTGAAACACAGAGAAATACCTTGGTAGACAAATAACCACAAGTAGAACATAAAAGCAAAATTTACAGTAGTTATATCACTCAAAATGGTGGTGTGAATGCAGGAACTGAATATTTCTGATATTTATATTTACTCACTTCTAAAGCAAGACAAGGAGATATATAATCATCAAACCACATTCATCATGATTCACCTCATAACTTCCTGCTACATGGTCAGAGAAGTAGTGTCGATTTTAAAAGATAAGGTTATTATTTTCACTAGAAAAAAATGTGAGCAGCTTACTACCATCAGCAGCAATGCATCGACAAAAGACATACATTGATTTAAATGAACAAATAAGCATGTTTGGTATTGACAAAGTTTATTATGTCAAAAGGAGTAAGAAAAAATTATGTGTCTTAAATAAGAGTAATCAAAGGGCTTCAGTTTTCTTTAGCTTTTCACCTTTATTTTCAAAGGATCAGGTTAAAGGATAGAAATAATTCATAAGCATTTGTTCAGTAGTAGTCCAACATGTTGAAGGAGCGTGACCACCTGCATCAGTCATGCCAGCCTGGTGAAAGAGAGATATGCCTTTATCTCAGAGAGTTTTGTAATTTAGAGGGCTCTGGCCATTGTAGAATCATTTTTAATCATTTTAGTTGATTTTTAAAATTATAAAATGAAGATCAAAATCTTGAGCTAAGGAGAGAATACTGGGTTAGTCCACCTGGGAGAAATTAATTTACACAAGTCATACACCTCACAGAACTTAGCCAATAGAGATTGTTTCTGCTAAGAAGTAAATTCAATAAGGAACTGTTTAAGTCAAGAACAACCTAGTATATTATCAATGAAAAATGATGGTGTCTTTCAGGAGCTAGAACAATTGTATAAGAGATTATAGGTCAGCAAGAATTAATCACACATGCCAGGAAACCTGGCAACATGAGGGAGACTCCACGATGAGGAAGATGCAATGAGTCCCCTGATGTCCCTTCCCCACATTCTTCTACCAAAAAATGGGATGCAAGATGGCAATCTTGCTCTATGAAAGAACAGCAAGAAGAAACCTGAAGACATTCATGATGTAATGGGGGAGGGTAAATCTTCGGGTGGAGTTTTAAAAATTACCCTGTATAAATACCCCAAGAGACTGTAACACAGCCAGACATATGTGGTGAATAATTCCATATGTTCCCAGCTAGCTGAAATAAAAAGGGATGTCTGATTCAATGGCTCTCTGTCATTGCGTTTGATCCTCTATTTCAGTTGGCACCCCAGGCAGGACCTTCTGTTTGGCTATAGGACCCTTTTGGTGGTGGGGACACTCAAAGGACACCTTCCAGAATTTTTCTCCAGCAAGCCTCCCTAAGCCAATTTGGTCTTCCATGAGCAGACATTCCCTGGCCTCAGCTAAGGACATTCCTTTCAAGTTTTGGTTAAGGGACCAGTCTTTGGGTTGCTGTCCAAAAGTCATTACATAAAAAATACAAGATAGCCTGTATCAAGCTGCTAGTGCCTCTGACACGCACATCTGGTATCTATATTCGGAATTATGTTACATTTGGTTAGTAACATGGTTTTCTGATTTTGCACTAATGTTTTTGTCAGCGTATGGACTCAGGTATGGACTTGGAGCTGTAATTCTTGTGTTGTAATTCTTATTTGAGTGTACTGGTGTTTTAAAGCTGCTGCTAGCTTTTCTAGTTCTGCTGCTGTGTGTGTGCAAGTGACTGTTTGTAGTGTTGGCCAAAAGTGTATCGGTTAGATGTCCAGAACATAGTTAATTTTTGAAAGTTTACTTTAGCCAATTTAAGTTTTGGAGAGTTGTGACAATGCAATACATATGAAAAGCTGGGAGATTTTTTTAGTGGAATTTGAGGTGGATTGCGTCCATCACAATTATCTCTCGGCAATTAATACCCCTGTCATCACTTGAAAGTATGAATTGTTTGTATATTATATGCTAAGAAATATTGAATTCACCAAGACAAGATTAAGTGGTGTGCCTTTTCTGAGTAAAATCTTCTTTCCCCTCTCTAGGTTGCAAGACTTCCATGCAGCTCTAATCACTCATTGCCATAGAGAGAAGAGTGGAACAATCAGAAATTTGTTGTTGCTCACTTGTGCCCCAGAAACCTTGAAAATACACACCTGGTGATATTAGTTTTGTTAAAGTATCTGAGTGAGTGTTTTGATCGTGGTGTGAGTGAAACATGCAATTAAGCATGAAGGAAGTGCAGAGCTTGGAGCCACAGTTCCTTGGTCCCACGAGGGGTGTGGCCAGGAAAGAGCAAAGTGAAAAGCTGGAGTGAAAGATGGGAAACCAACAAAGTGCAGAGAAACCCCAGGAACGCCCCTTGGGTTTTATTCTGGTACACTGGAAAGAAATTGGGAACCCCCTGGGGGAAGTGTAGTCTGAAAACATTAATAAAGAATTGCAATTCATGGTGGCTGCTTTACTGATTAGATGATAATGAAAAGTGGTCAATTAATAGCACTCTTAAATATAACACACTGTTACAGTTGATGCTGTTTTTAAGATGTGAGGGAAAGTGGGATGAAGTGATATATTTAGATATGTTCTTTGTCTTGAAAAAACATCCTGAATGGCAAAAAGCTTGTGGAATAAATTTAGCCCCTAGGGATCCATTTATACTGGTAGAACTAGAAGATATTAATATTGTGACAATGAACATTGTCAACCTAGCACCTTTCCTTAGTGAAGCTGAAGCTACATTGGAACCAGTGACACATGACTGCCTGGAAACCATCAAAGCACTGTATTCCAGCAGACCTGACCTGAAAGAAGAACCTCTGGAAGATGAAGAAGACTCCTGGTTCATGGATGGAAGATTAAGTCACAAAATACCAAATGCTGAGGTCCAAACAGATAATTCACTTTGTGAGAAATGCTCACAGTTACCAATAAAATTCAGAAGAAGACAAAGTCATCGAAGCAAAACTAAACTTTTTATTTAACAAATTCAGCTGAATTGGTGTGTCCTCTCTGGCCTAGGAGACAGACCCCCAGCAACAAGACACAGAGGTTTTTATAACCTATCCCCGCCAGGGGGTCCCTGCTTCCGTTCCTATTGGCTAGTACTAGGGAGCTCACAGCCTGGCCCAATCCACCTACCTGCCTGAAACCTCCACCCCCCAAAAAAGGCGCGAAAACTAGGTTTGAACTGCCCTTTTTTAAGTCTAACTGTTAGAAACTGCCCCCCTCATGCAATTCCTTTGGCTTCAGCAAAACTCCATTTCCAACAACTTTATTCTAATAACAAACAACAGAAAATGGGAGAGCAGAGAGAGAGGCAGGTAGGAAAAATTAAAGGCTATCTATAAGAGCATTAAAAAATCTTATCACCATCAGTGGGAACTGTTGGACAGTCTGCAGGCAGGAGGTCTCCTCAGCGGTGGCAGTCAGAGGACGGATTACTGGAGAAGGCAGGGAGTTGTCAGCAGCCAAAGAAAGCGGGAACCAAAGAAAGCAAGAACCAAAGCAGGAGAAGAAACAGGCAGGTGGGATTGGCAACAGACACAGGATGGAGTGAGGAGGAGTGGAACCAGCAGCCAGGACACTGGACATCCCAGGCACTGTCTTAAGTTGGTGTTCCCGTCAAGGCGGAGAATGCAGCAACTTTCACACTCTTTTTCTGCCATCAGTCAGTCTCTGGGCGTCTCTTAAGCCACTTGCAAGTAGGTTAGGTCGGGTCAAAAATGTCCCCTGGATCTATGCAAGTGGTTTTGCAGAGAGCTGAGCTCTGCTCGGTGTGGTGCAAAGAACTCCATGTAAGCTAAGTTTCCCGCTACATTTGTGTGGCCATTGGACCTTGCAGTCTCCAGGGAGTCCCCCGGAGCTCTGCAAGGAGCTTAGCTAGCATTTTGCAGATACCTCAGATGATGCAAAAATAGCTTAGCTTGTGCAAAATAGCTTAACTTTGCAAGTTGCCTGGGTGCTACAAAGTTAGGCAATTAAAACAAACTTTTGCTGGAGGCAAATGGAAAAGCAAACTGGCTAATTAGCCCATTAGTCTAATCAGTTTATTCAAAACCGACTAATTAGCTCATTAGAGCCGAATTAGCCCATTACAACAACCCCAGCGACACGCACACATGGGACACTGGCACAACTGGTCACAGGCTATGGCCATAGTAGTGCCTTCATCAGCACACAGATACAGGATTCATATAAAACACAAGCACAGATCACCACATCCCCCACCTCCTCCTGTAGTTTCTTGATAGCCTATCCTCCAGTGGGAGTGGCAAGGTTGGTTTGTTGTCATAGACTCCATGTTTGTTTTGTGAGGTCTGTGTCTCTGCGTATTTTGGGTTCTGTTTCATATTTTAGCCCTTATTTCCCAATTGCCAAGGTTCCATGTAAGATAACCTCACTGGAATAATCATCCTCAGACTCTTCCACACTATCACCAATGAAAATGACTGACCAGGCCTGGTCCTCATCATCTCATTTTTCATCATTTCTCTATCTTGTTTTCAGGTACAACTTCACATACAGCCACTCTATTCCTAGCTTGGCACAAGGAAGAATTTTGTTTAGCTGTCAAACACCTGCACTATCCTGAAACTCTCGACTATAAATAAAGCAAAAGTGTACATCAAGCACAAAACAGAATGTGTCTCTTTTGTATTCTGGCACTAAGTCCAAAGAGCATTATTTCACCAGTAGTAGATATAATATTCAGAAAGATGGAATATCATTAGGTTATTATGACATTGATAAGCACATCCTGGCCTAAATCTTGCACTGCAGTGTAATGTATTCACAAATAGTCCCTGTTGGAGGAGGCAGTTATACACTGCCGTGTAGTTATGCAGTGCCACAATACAAAGGAACAGAAAAGGGAAACAGCAGCAAATGGTACATCAAGGGAGATTCTGACACTATATTAAGAATAAAAACTATACTGGAGAAGTCCCTGGGCAGCCAGATCTCAGCTGACACAGCTTTCAGTGAGAGATTATATCATAGACATGCAGAAGTTGACTCCAAGCTAAATTATAGTTTGATTCTGCCTGATTTAATCCCTATTCAGAGTTTATGACACATTCAGGTTTTTGACACCATCTTTTTCATACTCCACACTAGAAAAGGTTGTTAAATAATTTATCATGTAATTTACTAACTAATGTTTACAATGACAGTTTCTCTTCAATAGTCTCAGTGGTTGTCCTAGACAGTCACAACTATGAACGTCTTTCTCCTGTAAATGTTGCAGATAAGCAAAGCCATCTTGTCTTCTAAAGTGTAAATAATAAATAAAGACTTATTTACAAAACAGATTTTTATAATTATCTAAGGAATTCTGAACATATTAAATGGGCTGTTGAATTACACATGAGAAGAAAGGGCCATAAATATTAAAGCACATAAGTATCTTCTCTGAACACATTTCCATCAATAATAATACAAAAGAATAATCTCTTGCAGCAACGTACCTAGCATTTACTTTTTTACCAAGGTTTCTTTTTATGGGGGTGATAATTCTTTTGACTGTAGGGAGAGGAAACTACAGATAAAATGTATTGTAAATTAAAGCTAACGTTATGTCACAAATTAACTAAGACAAGGGGATTTAAAAAACCCTAAGATGTTATTTTTCATTCCACATGGCAGGGAAAAGATTTTGATCCCTGGCATTTCCCATGGCAGAGGTAGTTAAATGAGTTATGCAAGACCCTTACCAGTTTATAAAAGAAACAAAAGAGGAGATGCTTCTTTGTGATGATCCTTCTTGTGCCTCTTTGGGTCATCATTCAGGAGTGGAAAGGGAGAGAGGAGGGAGATATGGTTTATTAATACTATTTGGAAAAAAGGCACAGCAGCTCCTCCTACATCTCAGGTACATAATCCAACAATAATTGAAAGGAAACAGGTGAATGGGTATCAGCTGTAAGAGGAGAAGCATGAAATACTTTGTCACAATATGAAATCCTACTTTTTTTCTAAATTTTTACTTCTTCTCACATCCATGCTCAAATATATAAATAAATCTGAAATTTATCTATATGAAAGTCTAGGAAATACTGTTTGTAAAAACACAAAACATTGGTGACTAATGAAAAAGCCAAAAACATACAAACTAAACTAAAACAATTTGGTGTAGTCCTAGAATATAAACGGAAGGAAAAAAAATCCCATAGGGCAGTCAACCCAACATATATTAAAAAGAATACGTGCTAGATGAAATTACATCTAACTGGAAAGAGATTTTGATTAATCCTCTGTGTTAAATACAGGTTTTTAATTGAGATACACAGTTTGGCAAGAGTACCAAAGCATGAAATTTTGCAAAGAAAGAGTGTTGATGTACATCATGGAAAGTGTAGTATTTATCTGCAACGTTTTCAGCCATCTCTGCAGATTAGTACCCCTCATCACATTATAATACACATGTAGAAACTTGGTTTAAAGTTTTCTAATTAAGGAATATTCTATAATGCAAGATACATTGTTCACAGAAGTATTCATTTCAGAGAAGAGTCTGGCAACACAAATGTTCCTAAGAATTTTAGTTTTAGCATACAAATACAGAACACAAAGATAACATATATTTTATAAAAGTGTTATTTTTTTACAGATTCTAAAAGTTGTGAAAATATCTGAAGTTTTTCACATCAATTTAGTAAGAGAAAATTTTCTACAGTAGATGTTTAAACATGTTCTCTTCATATTAAATATACAAGTGAAATGTACCTTGCAAAAAGTCTGACAGCTAAACTACATTTCAGGAGAGAACCTATAATTTTGTCCTTCCTTTTCATTAATAGCTACATACTGGAATGAAACAAAAAAAATTGTATGAGTTATGTATTAAACAGATGAATTTATCTCTAGTTCTCTTTTATTTTTCAGCATTTAACAATGACTGGACTCCTACATAGTAATGACTATAAACTTTCAAGAAATTTGTTTAATTGCCTGCTCTCTACATTAGAAGAAGCCATCATTATTTGCAGACCATGACATTATTTCAAGGTTCCTTTTTGGGGTATACAACTAAAGAAGTGTCCAGACACAAAAACTGCCTTGGTATTTCACACTGACATGAATGAATGAACCTTCAACAACTGGAAATTTAATATGGTCAGAGTTGAATGTAAATGTGAAGCAGTTGCTTAGTAGAATATTAAAACATTTCTTCTCTCCATCCTCCTTTCTTCTTCCCTTCTTTTTTTATGAGACAATATGGTAATGATCAGTCACTTGAAGAGTTTGGCAAAAATTAACTGCTGGTTAATGGAGCTTTAAGCACCTTAGCATGCTCAAATTAGAGATCATATGGCTGTGTTTAATAATGACAGTACCCATACGTCCATATACAAAAAGTGGCATGTCTGTAAAAAGCTAGATGTTATTTTATCCTCAAGCAATCTGAAGATGTAATAAGAGGATTAGACACTGAAATTCTTTGTTTAATTAAGGTCTTATGAGGATTCCGTGACCCTATTCTGATTTTAAATTATTTAGTTTTAGATTTTCCAACCTTCATATTTCTGAGGTTTTACTCGTGAAAAGGATCCTTTTTAAGCACTGTTTCTCTTGGGGTAAAAAAGAGGGCAAAAATCTCAAAACTAAAAAAAGCTTCAAAAAAATAGAAATATTAACATACACACACACCCGAAAAAAAAAACAAACCAAACCAAACCAAACGAAAAAAAAATCACTAGCCCAAATATTATTGTCTCCATAAAATACTCCAGTTAAAGTATAAACTTGAATCCCAGTGAAAACAACCTAGCTTGTATAATTTTAATTGATGAGAAATATTTTAGACTAAATAGTTTTAACATCAGAATATTGTCAAGTAGATAAATACACTGTGCAAAATCTCTATTTCAAATATAGTTAGTCTTATATGCAACAATTCCAATTTTATGTTCTGTCCAGCATGCCATTGATGATGACGTCAATTTTTCACTATGACTTTGGATTCTTCAAGTACAAATATTCAAGAATTATTTAAATGGTTTACTGCTACCATGTTAGAATTTAATTATCTGGAGCTATTCTGTTTAATATCTTTATCAATGCTCTGGAGAGGGAATAGAACACATCCTCAGTAAGTTCACAAACACCAAGCTGGGTGAATGTTGATCTGTTGGAGGTCAGGAAGGCTCTGCAGAGAGATTTGGACAGGCTGCATCAATGGCTCAAGGCCAATGGTATGAGGTTCAAAGAGGCCAAGTGCCTGTTCCTTATTCACAACAACCCCATGCAGCACTACAGGCTGGGGAAGAGTGGCTAGAAAACCACCCAGTGGAAAGGACCTAAGGGTGCTGATTGACAGACGACTATACAGGATCTAGTCATGTGCCCAGGTGGCCAAGAAGTGCAATGGCACCTGGACTTGTATCAGGAATTGTGTGGCCAGGAGGACTAGGGAAGTTGCTGTTCTTCTTTACTCAGCACTGATAAGGCTGCACTTCAAGTACTGAGTCCTGTTCTGGGTCCCTCACTATGAGAAAGGCTCAGGGTAGACATCACTCTCTACAACCTGAAAGGAGGTTGTAGTGTGATGGGTGTCAGTCTCTCTTCCTGAATAAACACATTGCACAAGGCATAGACTGCATACTAGGAAAAATTTCTTTACCTAAATGGTTGTCTAGCACTGGAGCGATTTGGCCTGGGGCTGTGGTCAAATAACCATCCCTGGAGGTTTTTAAAGGACGTGTAGGCATGGTGTTTAGGGACAAGTTCAGTGTTGGCAGTGTTTGATTAACTTGATGATCTTCCATGTCTTTTCCAATATAAATCATTCTATTATGTGATTGTGATACGTAAGGAGAAAAAAATGTAAAATGAAAAGATATTCCTTTAAGTGCCATAATAGCCAGCTGGCAGCTCTCCAGATTTAACCTGAGTTGGAAAAATACAGAACGTTCTATTTATTTCTTCTTTTTGGGAGAGCACAAAAAAAAAGTGCTGCTGTGCTTTAACTTTAATCTCTGTTGAAACTGAAGTTTTAAAGTAAATGATGTTACCCTGCCATATATGTTTTTATTGCTTAGAACTTATTCCTGCCTAAAGAGAATTTTCTCAAACTTTATTGTAAGTCATACTCATTTATTCTTACTTTAGATTTCTCTGCATCTTCCATTTGAGTTGTATTTAGTCATTTCAACTCATAGAGTTCAGTGATTTGGGGATTAATTTCTAAAGTAATATTGTATTCATAAAGAAGCAGAAGCTTCACTGTCTTTTTGGTCTTCCAAAATCATGTCTATTAATACAAAGCAACCTAACATGCAGATATCTAATGATTTCATAAACAAAAAGAGAAAATTTAATTACTCAGACTAATTAAACCCATAAAAATCACACTGCTTTTAAAGAGAACTTGGGAAAAGTAGGCAGGCAAAATTTGTTGGTGCGAAATATAGCACAGTGCTGAAAATTGTCAATAAAGCAGTCAGAACAAATCTCTGAAGGGGATTAAGGCAGATAAAAGCTAACACAGAATCACAAATGAAAAGAATTCTCTGAAAAATCCATGGAAATTTTCAATGAGAATATACATAATCACTTTTCTAGACTGAAGGACCTGGGAAAATTCAAGTGAAAATTATTTCCATTCAAGGTTTAAGTTACTCACACTATCTAATCATATTTTTTCCTTTCACTTCAGAAATTACAGGTTCCCAAATTGTTCATTCTTCTAACCCCCTTTTCTTCATAATCACCATATTCACATCTGTCACTTACTTTCCTTATTGTGTTTCCTATCCAGTTCACAAGAGAAAGGTTAAACACAGGTCACAGAACCCACTGATCTCTCTCAGATTAGTCTTTATTAGAAAAACAGTAAAGCGCAGGAATAAAAAGTGTCCTCATTCAATTTTCTTGTTCTGCAGTGGTTTTGTGTGTGCTCTGCATCTACTAACTTTCTCAATTGCAAACGCAACCTGCTTACAAAGTTGAATCCAGAGTAGTTTTTGATGAACGGTGGAAGTAAGTGGTAGCTACTGTTTGCAAGGTAAATCTATTTAAATCCTTTCTGCTGGAAATTGTTGTTGGACATACAGCATTGTCTGATGGTCTTTAAACACTAAGTAGTAGGTACTATGTACCTCAAGACATCTTTGAAGGTAACACACACAGATTTAATTTTGTTCTTAGGGCTTGTTTGAGTTTTATACCTTATTTAAATTTAATAGGGCAGTTTTTAAGACCCTCAAATTTGTGCAAATCTAGATATAGCAGACTTTACCCATCACAACACTCGGTCGGTTTACCTAGCATATAGCTGACTTTGCTTTGACCTACTGTTTTAGTGGTTGTAGTTATCCACTACATTTTTAAACCTTTCTTTTCCATTCATTTATTTCATTCACCTGCCATCTTGGTCCCTATCTTACTCATTTAAGAAAACAGCTACAGGACTCCTTTTTAATATCTGCAGACATGCAATTCTTTAATCTTGCTGATAATTTGATCCAAAATTTTAAACAATATTTATATCAGTGTTTTTGTTTTGGGGGCTGTCATCAAACCTAATATAATAGAAAAAACACATACTATTTACATATCAAACCTTCATCAACTAGGAGGAAAAGTAGTGTAGGTGAAATTCAGTGTCTGTGTACTGGATCATATCAGAGGAAGGAATAAAACTAATTTCAAATCCCCAGTAGAGATTGCTAAATCCTCAGGAAAAAAACCCAAAACATCTCTCTGACACATTATCAATTACTTTGAAGAACTATATTCTCTCACAACTGTTTAATAGCAACTTCTAAAGAGTTTTAATGTGGAGTTCTGCTCAAGCTTTCACTTTGCATATAGTTTCAGGATAATATCTAACAATGAATACTGATTGCATTAGAGCTCTTAGAATAATAGCTTCACAAGTATGCTACTGTAAAGGTACAATTAATACTGACAGCAAACCTTTAAGAATGAGAAAATCCTGAGCAACTTAGAAACAGACCCACAGAGTTTGCCCACTTTGCATCATTGCAAATTTGTCTGAATCTTAGGTAATTTTCTTTTCCACTTTCCCCAGTATATAAATAAATTTTGTCAATAAATAAATTTAGCATTCATTTTCAGTGTTTTCCTTCAAGTAGTACCATGGCAATTTGCTATTTATACATTCAATTGATCAAAACAGAGAAATATTGGTATTATTTCTTACGTTTTTTTCCAAATGGTCTGTCAGCTGCTAATGTATTTCTGCTTTGTCCATTAGTGTGGACAATGATCAATGAAACTCCAGTGTGGTGTAGTTGATTCCCCATCTCTTTTGCTGTGACATAGAAAACCATCTTCTGTGACTGTGATGAATGCCAGACCCGGTCAGATGGGTGTATTATGAGCAAATACACTTATTTCTTCCTTGGAGATTTACCTTCTTCCAGCTGGTAGATTGCAAGGTTGAGCAAAGTGCATGAGCTGGTTCTCAGGCAGTCAGTTGCAGAAGGCGAGCTGGGGCACTAGGATTTGTACGTCTCTGTGTGACAGCGTGATCCCTTGAGTACTGTGGGGAGCAATTACTCATCTGCTCATTTTACGATTTCTCAGACTAGCTTTTGTTTTGTTCTCAACTTTTCCTCTATTTTCTTTTCTATTTCTCTTTTTTATATTGTCATTATACATCAAAAAATATTTCCTTCAGTCTTTATACAAAACAGTGAGCAGTGACGTCCCTATCACACATGTGACAAACTTCCTACTTCAAGTCACTTGTAAAGATGTGTGACAAGGAAAACAGTCAATAATGATGCCTTCTATAATCTCTTGTGAGGAGTTTACTGCTAGATTTTCTGTGACAAGTTAAGGTCTTTAAAATAAATTAACAGATAATGATCTGTTAACAGATGATGATAAACATGTCATGGGACAAATCCAAAGCCTAGAATCAAGGTATCTGGTTGTTTAGATGACAACTGCAATGTTATTTCATCTTTGGTCAGTCCGAAAACCTAAATCACAAGTTTAACCTGCATCTACAGGGATCAGAGCCCAAGACTACTTGATCAAATAAAACCTCTACATGGATGGGAAACTGCTGAGATCACATTTCTTACTTGTTTGACTCCAAGAGAGCTTTCAGTAATTTGAAAAAATCTTTTTGCCACTTCCAGCATTTTGGTGGGTTAAATCTTTGTTCTAAACTTCAAACCCGTGTTGACTTGCAGATCTCCAGTATTGCCTAGAGTGAAGTATAGATGCTGCATAATGTTACACAGCTATGTAAGGTAAGGTAAGGTAAGGTAAGGCTGGACTTCAGTTTTCTTCCCTCAAGATGCAGGTCAGGATGCAGGTGAGCTACAACTCACCTCTGTCAAGATGTTCTTGGGGTCTCCAGGCCAGTTTTTGTTACAGGACTTAGATTGAATGTTATCTGTGAAAGGTATGGAAGAGGAATTAAATGGCTACTGTCAGTTGTCTTTTAAGCTTCTTAAGCACAAATAACTAAGAACTAAACCTCTATCTGTGATATGAAAGTATTAACTGGCAGCCAAAGTGCATTCTGAGCCAGTTAAATTTGTGAGACATGTAACAGAATGATATTTGGTGGTATTTGGAAAACAGATTTGAAACAAGACACAGCCCATCTAAAAAAGGCCAAACCAAACTAGACAAAGCAAGGACTGCTTTTTTTTGCTTTTTGCCACACTTATCTTAATAGTGCATTCTATGTAACATTTTGTGACAAGAAAAAGTTAACTTTTTTTTAAAATTTAATATTGATTATGGAGAGATAAATATTTTACTAGGTTTTATTAAAACTGTTTAACATAAGCATTGGTGTGTGTTGAGCTCAGGGGCCAATATGTTGGTGGGGAGTGTGCAGGTGTGGCCTGTGAGGAGGGGCCAAGAACTGCCCATGCCAGACACAGAGAGTTCCAGAGTGTTTCAGTTGGCTCCAAAGACATACTGCTCAGCCAAACCTGCGTTCATCAGTCATACTGTTCGTGGTTCTCCAAAAACATGTTTAAGAAAGTTCAAAAAATGCTGCACTGAAGCTGTATAAGAGAGGAGTGAAAATATGTGAAAGTAGCAGTTCTGCAGACACCAAGGCCTGTGAAAAAGTAGGGCGTGGGAGTGGTCTGGGCATTGAAGCAGAGACATGGTGATCTAGGTTACTCCCCATCTATGTCTGTTTCTCAGTATCTTACTCTATTTTTTTTTTTATGAAACTGTGGCAGAGGACCTGCAGTATTAGAAATGGGAAAAATCATGTCAGAAATGGTTCTGTCTGAGGCATCTCGGGGACTGTGTGTGGGGGAGCAAAGGAGGGAGCATCTTCCACCAGCTGTCGCATAAAACCAAAAAATGAAGACAATTTTCCCCAAGTTAAATCTGTTTTGTTCATGATGTTAATTGATGAGTGGTCTTCCTTGTTCTTTTGTAAATGCACAAGAGTTTTCATATTATTTTCTCACTCTGTGTTGTAGAGGAGGGGAATAAGAGAGTAGGTTGTTGAGCACCTGGCAGAGAGAGAAGATGAACCCACTACAACTTATTCATGAGCAGATCAAAATAAGAACATCTTCCTAAAGAGAAAGGGAAGATTTTTTTTGCAAACCAATATTGCTATTGTTTTCCCCCAGTGGATGCAACAAATGAAAGATTAATTATTATGTGTGATAATCAAAGTCATTGGTGAGATTCAGTGACCTAAGTTCACTTCAGAATTGTGCAATTTTAATATTGTGCCAAATATGAATATTCCTTCTTCATTATTGTGGTTGGTGAATACAGTATTTCTGGTTCATCAAGTTTTTATTTCAGCAATTAACTGTTTTCTAAAACAGTGGTGGGTGGTTGTTTTTAAGACTCACTTCTCAAGGTTTCAAAATTTTCAGCATGCTTGATTATTTTGACCGAATGTCTATAAATACCCTTTCTCAAGTATATATGCTGGAAAACATTAGTAATTAAAAAAAAATCCAAGAAAGCAAACAGAAAAACACATGGTGATCCCTTTCATTATGTCACTACTGAGGTAATAAGTCTTGCGTATTTTAAAAATGAAACAAACAAAACATGAGAAACATGTTTTTACCAAAATACAGGTCTTTTCTTTTTTTTTAATTCATAGGAATGATTGAAGGTAAGAAGTAGTTAGTACCTCTGAAAAGTGTGTGTTAACATCCTGGATGAAAGAAAATACACTTTAATCTGGACCTCATCCTTAATGATAGGAATTATTGAATGAGGAGAGAAGTATATCCTACTTTTCCTACTGTCCAAAGTAAGCTGTGAGGGTTGACTGCACAGTTCTCTTTCTTTAAGAGAAAAAAAATGCAAGCAATGGCATAAACCAAACAAGTCTAACAGAAGAGGAACTTCTGTGGGCTCCCTGCTACAGTCTTTTTTTAAGACTGGCAGAAAGAGAACCCCTCTACCCATACATAGGACTTTCAGCTTTCTTCAGTACTGTTTTGTTTCCTTGACATCAATGGCACTAGTTACAGCCCAATAGTTTTGTAGTTCCAACCTTAAACTCTGTGATAAGCAGTAGAGGCATTGAAGAGATCAAAAGATTTTTTTAGAAAGAAGAGGAGGCTGTCTGGCCTTTTTTCAAGAAGTTATTTCTAGTTTTCCACTGTTATGTGCACATAGACAAAACGTTGAATTACAGTAGAAAAGACATTAAGGGACAGAAACTGAAAGGACAAACACAAATGTCCAGGCTGATTTAAAAGCAGAAACTGTCATAGCGTGAGATAAAACTTTAGGATGGGAAGATGAAGTCAAAATTATGTAATAAAGTCTGGAGAGAATGCAAAGGAGATGTTCAGAAGATGTGGGTTTGCATAGGTACTGACAGATAGGAAGGCTGTCTTGTCTACTAAACCATTAGGAGGTGTTACATAATTAGACAAAGAACAAAAGAAAAAGAGGGTTTGTCCTTCATGGATGGTCTTAACATTTCATTAAGACTGGTTCTTTTCATTAGTAACATGGTCTTAATTAAATCCATGTTACTAATTTCTTCCACAGCTCCTCAATCATTCATTTCTATCTATCCTTTGTCAAATAGAACTTCAAAATTCCCCTTTTTGTTTTTCATAGCTTACCTATTCCTGCAGATATTGTTGCCCTCACAGATCTAAGCCCACCTGAAATCACTGAAAAGCCACCCACAGTAGCTCAGGCTGCTGTCTACAGCAACAAGGCATTATGCAGGCCTGTCTTAATCCTAACTGGATTACTAGCAGCTTTGTCAGTTTATGAAGAAATATATATACCTATTGAGTAATATGAAGTTTGTGTTTGCCCCTATATGATCCCTAAGTTTACTGCAAATGACAGAACAGTTCTCAGTCACAATACCAATGTAAATTTTCATGTAGGTCTGGGTCCTAATCCCCATAACATTCAGATGTATTAGAGCATCAAAAATTTGCTATTAGGTATGCTAATTAAGAGTGCAAATTTTAGTGAACAAATTCTATGTTTCATGGATTAATTTTCTAAGTGTTATTTTCATTTTTTTATGTATGCTGCATTTTTTCAATCTGGCTATGTATTTGCAAACTATTTGATAGATGAAAATCACAAGTAAAATGAATTAAAAAAATGGGAAGAATCAAAAATTCGATAAGAAATGGAAGAAGTAGCAGTAATTTCTAACTAATGGGAAATTGTAATAAGCCGGAAAAATACAGGTTCCTTAAAGAGATGCTTCTATGCTGTGAGGGAGTATAACTTGAGAAGAAATTTCATCAGGACAGCTGTATTTGTGTTTAAGTTTTGTGGTTTCTACAGGATCCTTGATAACCTTAGATATTTAGATATCTTAGATAACTTAGATATTTTGACATCTTGTATTTCTAAGCACATTTTTTTCATGACATAATTTTTGTGATCACTGTGTAAGGTTAATGCTGGAATACTGTGAATATTAAACAAAACATCTTTATTTGGAGAGAATTTCCTGGAAAAAAATCACTGACAAAAAAATCAGTGGAAAAAAAAACGCCAAAAACTTTGAAATTGTTGAAGAAAAAGCAAGTGAAAATAAGGGGAAAATACAAATGGTCAGAATTAAGATAACAAATCCTCATCTTAAGTACTTGATTATTTTATCTTACTGACCAGATAACTATACTAAGCCCATTTGTTTTAATAGTAAAACAATAAGGTTCATTTATAATAAGGGAAAACTGGACCTATTTTAGCACTTTACATAAGAAAATTCAAATACTTTTATTTATAATTTGTGTTGGATTGGATGTAGAAACAATGGAGGCCAAAACTCTGGATTCTAGAATCTGCACATTGTCTTACAAAATACAATTGCAATTGCCATTGTGAAAGATGTTTTAAAATTTATTTTATGATCTTATTTATCTTTTAAGAAACAAGTAAATGTTTTGCCTAAGAATAGGCTTATTGAATGTTAGTATGTAGAGTGATGCATAGCTTCCTCTAACTCCCTGTGTTCTGTCACAGAGAGTCATTCTTTGCTGCTAGAGGGAATTGCATTATTCAACAGAACGAAGAAAGACACAAAACTTCATGACTATAACTAAGCATTCCTTCCTCTCCATTAGCAAGAGGACACTATTCTTTTTGTTTGACACTTGAATTATTTTTCTTGAGATTCTGTCTGATTTTTTTTTCCTTTTTCCTCTCACTCATGGAGCATTATTTTGTGACTGCTAATATATAGAACACTATATGCAGGCTAGCAAATTAAGAAAGAACATAACCTGAACCCATTCAGTTACATTTTTGACAGCTCCCTGGAAGATAAGAAACATGCAGGAGAATGATCTTTTATACTTTACTGTTGGAAATAAAATAACCATTCTGCTTAGCAACGGAAACAAGCACACTCTATAACTTTTCAGACAAATTATTTGAATGAGACTCTGTGCTGACAAAGCAGAGTGAAAGTACAGCTGAACCATTCAGTTCCGTCAGGTCCTTGGATATTTTGCAATTCAACCCCAGAAGCCTTACCTACTTTTATTAAGAAGAATTCAGAAATATTGAATTTCTTTATCTGTAGGAAAGAGGAGTAGGAGTGATCTCAAATAAAACCTTGGTTGGTCTTGAGTACTTTCAGTTGAAATCTTTCTCTTCTTTCAGTGTTATAAAGCTTTATTAGGTCTTTGTAAATGTATTATTATTTCATTTATTCTTTAAATCTCTGAATCACTGTGTTATATAATACAATTCTAGTCTTTGTTCTAAAGATGACGATGAATTAGGAACCTCAGGAGCAGAATTTATTTCCTCAACCAACCTTGCAATACAAAATAGGAAACTTAATCAAACTTAAGTTAGGGGCATTTTCCATGTACAATTTGTTCACTGTCTCTGGGAATTACCTGTGTAAAACAGCATGTTTTGAATTGTTACTGTCTTACTTTGAACTGCAGTATCCTTATATATACCAGCAATATCATCTGTAATCCCAAGGAGTCCAAATAAATGAAAGTTTTTTCAAATAATTTTTTCTATATTTTAGAATCATGTTCCCGATGAGTATGCCCTGTTAGTTGTCAGTATTAAAAGAATGGATTGCATAAATAAGAAAAGTTAGAATGTTATACCTAGTCTGATAAACAAACCACCATTTCAGGTACCTAAAAGCCTCAATAAAAGCTGTATTTCTAATTCTGTAATGTATTTTTAGTGATATTTGGATGTTAATGAATAAAAGAAAAAAATCTTAAATTGTTCTTATTTTCTTTATTTTTCTCCCTGTGCAGAATTTTCTTTATTTTTATTATGTAAGACTTTCACAAAAAAAAAAAAAAAAGGAATTTGACTCTATTTGGAACAGAATTTTAAAAATGTATATCAAAAGGTCTGATTGATCTGTTTTAAAACTCCTGTATTTTTTACATCCTTATGTAACTCAAATAACGATAGACATTTTCCATTCTGTATTAATTTCTCTGTCTGTGAAGTGGTGGGTTTATTCAGCTTGAATGACCTTGCCCAAGAGCTTGCACTGTCAAAGACTCTGCATTGCCAAATCTACGATTTGTTTCAGAGAAACTGAGATATAATCAGATTTTAACTCTGTACTAAACTGAACAACATCAGTTGTCATTAAGGTATAATAAAACTCATTGCATTATCTTCAATAGAGAGAAATTTGAGCAGTGTAATGGTGAAGTGATCTGGTTTGCTTACAGACAGGTGCAGATATAATTTCATTTTCTGTATACTCTAAAATAACAATATAATCTACAAAATATTTCTGATTTTCTAATGAAAAATGCAGTAGTTGAATAGAAAATTTTCATCATATCTTTGGTTGCAGGCCACCTACAGCAGCTGTGTCTACAAATGATTGGAGAAGATAAAAATATCCATGATAGATTAGGCTAGAATTTCATCTACTGCAACATCCCTTCTTTAACGGAAGCTAGGTGAAAGAACTTGATGGGGCAGGAGATACCTGCCCTGCATATTTAGAAATAAAAATGTTTTAGTGTGTTTTTATGATCTGTGTAGATATCCAAATTCCACTTAACAATTAGGAATGTTTAGGCAGAGGCTGCAGATGTTCCAAACTATGTTAATTCTGGTTGAAATTTTATGTTCTTGAACACCAATGACTTTATTAACAAAGAAATTTCTATTATTGTGTACAACAGGTCTGTAAGTCATGCCTTAGCTTCACAGCTGAAAGTTTCTTCTTTTAATCTTTTTTTTTTTCTTTCACATTATGCTCTTTAACACTTGTATATACATTATGAAGCTTTGGTGTCACTAGTCATTTCTTCTACATCTTATCCCTATCTAAATAAGTAATCTATTTAGATGCAAGTTTTGATGAGTGAAGATGAAAACCTAACACTCAAAATGGCAAATATTTTACCTTTCATCTATAATGTACATGTCATATACAATTTCACAAAATTTTCTGAGTATTGAGACTATATATGTACTACATGTGCTCTTTATGCCAACTGTCAGTGCTCCGTTTCCTTATGTGTTTAGAAACTTTGCTTAGTTAAAATACAGAGGCACTAGGGGTCTGTATATCTTAATGGCCAACACTATCAGTCTTTCAAGTTTTAGATTTAGAACTAGATAACTTGTCAGTAATTTGTTAACTAAGTAACTTAAACAGCATGAACTGCACAATTACATAGTCAGGAAGTTGCTGAACCCTGTGGCTCAGAAGAAGAAAAGCTGCCTCAGTTGCTTTCTCCAGGTCCAGCCACAGGTATATGGGCTGGGATGGGAGCTGGTTCCCATGTCTGAGGTGTCACCACCTACTGTGGTGACTCTCCAGATGTGAAGACGGGCCTTTAATGAATAATTTAACTGATAAGTAAATAATTTTTTACTAATTAAACCTGTTAAAACAAAGATTTTTATGCAATTGAAGTATTGTTTACTCTAATACATTTTTAAGTACTGATTTTTAAAGATGTTCACTGTAAAACATGTAAACATGTTTTGTTAAAGAGCAGATTTTTGTATCCGTTCTTACTGCCCTGTTACTCTATATATCTGCCCTAATCCACTGTTGTTTAAGTCCTTCCAAACACCTAAAATAAAAAATATCAGTTAAAAGGAGAAAGCTATCAATGTTTGGACTTATGAACATCATTATTAGCTGTTTTTCCATGAGGCTTGGACGAAAACCCAAACTATGTCATTGAGAAAAGCATGAACAAATGTGTTTTGTCTTTTTTTTTTATCCTCTTTCCTCACAAATCAGACACAGTTTCTCCAAATTGTTTTGGTCGTAACAGATAAGATGTTTCACCTTGTTCCTTTGAAACAGAAGGAGACATGTCATAGGAAGTCAAACCTTGGGAAAAGAATAGATATCCTGTGGATATTCCAGAGAGAATTTCAGCTTGATTCCCCAGCTGCATAGGAAAGGCAAACAGTGAACTGAACTGAGGGTATACAGGTCTCCTTGTGAAACAATAAAGTTAATGATGCATTTATTTCCAGTTTTTTACTGATTTTTGGTTTTATCCTTAATTCTGACAGGTGAGATTCATCCAAAATTTTAAAGTGGGACAACTACTGCACAAAACAACTGAAATCAAGCATAAAGGCTTTTGTTTTCTGTATACCCTATACTAACTCAGTGCAACTACAAATGCCCTAAAAATAAACTGTTTTCTCATCTATTTAAAGAAATTTCCTTTGCAACTAATACTGCAAGCTGAGCACTGTCAGTCATAGTAAAGGAGTTAAAAGACTAATTTCATTTTTCAAATGTCCTAATTATTTCTACACAACATGTGGTAATAAATTCTACACAACAAAATATTAATCTAATCATTTTCCACTAGGAGTAACTTGCATTAATAAGCATGTGCAGTTATTAGTCTTATTTTTCATATTGACAGATATCCTATTCTATTCAAATATATAGAAGGTGGGCATTGTGCTCACTGACAGGGATCCATGGTGCGCACTCACGTAAATCTTGGATTTTGGATGGGCTTCTGCCCCTTGATGATATGCCATGGAGCTCTGCTTGTTGTTTACCACCAGAATGTCCTGTGACATACAGAGATTCATACCAGCTCTTCACTCATACCATGTCATAGTCAACATGTGGCTTTGAAGCAAAATTGCATAATTTTTAACTTTTTCCTCCCTTCTCAGTTTTTTTTCTGTTACATGCCCATGTATAGCTTTACATTGCCTTCTTTTCTTTTTAAATTATCCTTTAGAAGATATGTTGAAAAAAATTTTCTGCAGTATATTAGGTTAACCTTGTTAGAATCTTTATTTTCTTTCCAGACATTGTCTGGTGGCAATAAGGATACGAAACTGTGTAATAATGTTTTTCCTCTCTTACCGTCCTGTACTAGTTGTTCTAGGACAGACTGTTGAAAAAAAAAATAGTGTTATAGTTTTGTTTTATAATAATCCTAAATCTATTCTGCTGCACTAAGCTGTGAAGTACTGTGCTCTGGATTATGCTGTAATTCAAATAAAATATAAAATTTGAATTTTCATAATATCCTATGAGAATTTTACATTCTTTTCAAAATGCATAGACTCTTAATTCTAAGAAAATTCCAAATTTTATTTCACTGACTTTCTCGAGGTGGTAATTATGGTTGCATTTACAAGCTCACTGCTCACTTGATCATTTGCTATGTTTGTGCTATATCTGGTCTTGTAGGTGGGTTCTACTTCACTAAACAAATAATGCAGATAAAACAGTATCAATGTTAAATGATTGCAATTTCATTTAACAAAGTTATTTTCTGTGCATTCAGCAAAGCTTACAGAACAGGGCTCTGCTAGAATGATACTGATACAGTAAGAACAACTGTACAAATAGCTGTTACAGTATTTATACATGTTTCAAATTACTAAAACTTCCTGAGTCAAAATTGAAAAATCTATCCTTTTTCAATTAGGAACTATCCCTTCCTTTTTCTCAGTGATCTCAGAAAAGGAAAGTTCTTTAATAATTTATTCTGGAGGTGATAGTTTGAAAGGGAATACAAAGATATCTGTTGCCAATGTTACGCTGCTGGTATTCTGATCAGCTTGCTGAGATAGGGCACATGTTTCCCTTCCCCAGAGATGCTGAAATAGAAGATATTCTTTTTCTAAACTGTCACAGCTAAATAGCCATGTGTAATTTCATTTATAGTGATGACTTCTTAGTGCATAGTAGATTAAATTCTCCTCTTTGTCAATGTCAATGGAAATTTCATGCATGCAACAGGGAAAAATTGTCTAGAGCTATCTTTTCTACCTGAACACACCGGCTTCCCAAGTAATCTATATAAAAAAATGTGATATTGTGCACAGAATGACACTCTTTTCTCTTTATGTGGTTTTCCATTTGACCTCCTGATAAGTAATATTGAGCACTGAAGTCTAGATTAATAAGTCTGTACCACCATATTTATGGGATTACATTTGCTTTTAAATAATAAAAATATGAATTTAAATTCCATTGGGATCACAAGTATTCTACCAGGTTAATATTCAACCACATACTATAAATCTATCTATCTACCTAGATCTACAAGTACATTCAGCTATGTGATATCTAGACAGACAAACACATTACATAATCTTTCTCAAAACTATATATTCACTAGTTTCAAACAAATTTTGTAAGGGTTGAACAATCCTTACTGTATCTTTCAGAGTTTAATCAGGAC
The DNA here is from genome assembly GCA_013396655.1 of Campylorhamphus procurvoides. Lineage (NCBI taxonomy): Eukaryota > Metazoa > Chordata > Aves > Passeriformes > Dendrocolaptidae > Campylorhamphus > Campylorhamphus procurvoides. The sequence goes on along the minus strand of WBMV01003593.1, from coordinate 102,186 downwards.
AGATTAAATATCACTTTTAAATACTGAAATGTATGTTTTCTCTCCATGCCAGTGGATTCTGCAATTCTGTGTTCACATGACTATTTTTCTGTAGTCCATTCAGATTAGACAGATTAAAACTATCTACACATTGTTTGAAGTATTAGTTTTAAGGTGGCTACTGAGAATGAGGTTCAGTTGCACTGTTTACCACGGACTAGGCAATCTGTGTTCTTTACTAAATTCAGGGATATACTGTGACACTTTGATATTTGTGATGCTTCCAGAACCTCTTTCTCTCTTAAGTAGGCTCACCTTGCTCACACGGCAGCTGTAGCTAGCATGAGTATGGCATATTTGACTTTAACACCCTAGGAAAAGAAAGTCTGCCTTTCCTTTGTATTACATTCTCATCTTGCACTAGTTGCAAACCTATAAAAGTATATTTATGAAGTGAGGACGAAGACAGATGATACATATTAAGAATAAAATTACATTTTATCTTCCTACTTTTCTTCTGTATATTGTTGTATGAAGCATGAAAAGAAATACAGATTGTTCCACCCAAAACTCAAACAGAAGTTATACTTACTGGTTCTGTTATTTCAAAAGACAGACATGGAGAAAATAGTAAAACAGGGCAAAAAATTCATCATTTCACTTCTCTTCACTGACTGATTCTGTTCTCCTGTTCTCAATCTCAGGGATCATTTAGGTTACCAGGCGGTTTAGGAGTGATGCTAGAAAGCAAATTTTGAAGCTAGATTCCTGAGGAGCACATCACGATGTATTTAACTAACCCATTAACAGTGTAGCCAGAGAAATATGTGCATGTAGCTGGTGTTTGTGTTCCATTAATCACTATGTTTGTGCTTGAAGGCATGTTCTCTGCCCTGTGTCCCACAGACAACTTAGTGGATCCAAGGGTTTACCTGGCTGTACTGCCTTTCCTTATCTGAGGGGTACCTCAAGGTTTCACATAGATTTAACCAGGGTACCTGCACGCATGCAAATGTCCTGGCTGCACTCTGTCTTGGGGAAAGGTTCACTCAGGACCCCTCTACTGGGCTTCCATTTAGTGGGTTAATATATACCCTGCACTTCTATCAGTTTATAAACAGTAAACTAAGAAAAGAAAATAAAATATCACTCTTCTGTACTGCCCATTAAGGTGTATAATTACTAACAAATATATAAACAAATAAATGGGTAGTTTAAATGCCAATCAATCAGGATTACTGACAGCTTTTACACATAATGAGAGTAGGTCAGGAATTAAAGGAAAGATAAGCATTGCCAACACCTGTTTTCTGGGGGGGAGGCAGTTATTTTCTATTTTTAGAAAGGAGCACCAATTAGAGCAGACATGAAGTGAATTAAGAACTAGATAACAAGTCTTAGAATAGAAGATATAAAACTATTATAGTTTAAGAAGTACAATTGAAATGCCTGGTATTCTTCAGTCTGGAAAAAAGAAAGATGAGATTTGACCAAAATTTGCAGGAGCATGAAGATTAACATGAATACAGAATTAGTCATCCACCAAAATTCACAGTACTAGAACTAGAGGAAGTTAGTACACAACAGAAGACAGTGCCTTTTTTTTGGTTTTTTTTGCACTGATATTGGAGTTTAGAGATTTAATAAGAACTGATAGTATTCACAAGAGAATGTACCATGGAAAATTATGTAGAGCTGAGCCAAGCAATTTAAAGAAACCAGCCAAGCAAAGAAAAGAAATAATGAAGACAAGAACTCAAGTAGCCAAGCAGGCAACAAGTTGCTCTATAACCAGATATATTGTAATAAAAAAGTTTATAAAGCAGTCACTTAGAACTTTTGGGGGGCTCCAGACACAGGCAACCACTGAGATCCTTGGTGAAGCCCCTCAGAGATCTTATAAATATATATATATATATATGCTAAGAAATATTGGGAATTGTCATGAATACGTAACAGAATTGCAGGAAACAAAAATGAATAATCATGGAATGATATAAGCTGTCATTGGCATGTCACGGTGTGCCCTTTGGCAAAATGATTACCTGGGCACCCAACATTCTGTGAGCGTTTAGAGTTGTAACGAAAGAATGCCTCCTAAAACTCACAGATTTAGTCAGAGGCTTCTTTTGAGTTCCAAGCTTAGGCAACACTACAATGAAAAGAACTTTTTGAAACTGTTGCCAGAAGTGGCTGCTGAGGCAGAAAGTATTAATATTTTCACAAGTTAATTAGGAAAATTCTTGATCTGTGAATTCACAAATAGGGTAAATGGGCAGGGATATGCCCCTTTACCATTATTATTTTTGTCCCTAGGAGTGGAAGTGTCCCAACAGTGTCCTCTCCCTATGTAAGTCTCACACTGCTTGACCACGCTGACCTAACATGATAGAAGAGTTGGAATTTGCCTCAGCAAATTTTTTAGAGGGGTTGCATAGTCAGCAACTGGGGTTCTTCTAGTTAATGAATGTAAAAGAACTCTGTTTTTTGTTTGTTTGTTTTAAAGGGAATGGTTTCTTTTTAAAATGTTCTTTTAATTATTAGTTTTTCTTTCCTCATTGTCATGAAATGAGTAATGGAGTCAGTTTAAATTGTTCCTTCATCTTGTATTAAAATGGCATGATACTTATTTTAAAACAACTGTGTGCTTTTACTAATATAATGAAGCTGTGATAGTGAATGTGGCAACAGAAAAAGGCAGTGCCTTACCTCATCATTACTTCATGGATCATTTCAGGTATTGGGGAAAAGTAGAGTTGAAGTGTGGAAAAACAGATGCTGAAGATTGATTTAACAATGAAGCAGACACATCTCAGCATTGCCTAGCACTGTGAAAGACCAAAGTTGAAGACACATAATACACATAAAAGAATCAGAGATGCAGATAAACACAAGAAAGGAATACAAGATTTTTGTTCCCTGAATGATGTAGCAGTTCAGCTATATTTTGAAGGCATAGCATGAGTGTAGGTGTAAAAGTTTTACCTTCAATTGATATGATTTGGTTTATGATGATGATCCAAAACACTCCCCAAAAAGCACTTTTTATTTTGCCTGAGCTGCTCCTGGACTACTGTGGAGATTTGGGTTGGCTCCCTGCCAAACCCAGTCGTTGGCCACACAGATTCCATCCCCTCCCGAGAGAGAGAAAAAAAAGTACTAAAAGAAAATTGTAGTAATATATATATATTCACATATATTAGAGTCGTATACAATTAAATACTATGAATATACAGAACAAGAATCCCAAACAACCCCAAAAAGGGGAAAAGGGGAAAGGGAAAAGGAAGAGGTACACAAATGGGTAAAAATAAAACAAAACAGATACATGCACTTGAAAACTCAGGGAATAGCTCAATAAAGTAACTAACGCAATAAATTCTCACCAAACTTCCTTCAAGAAAACTGGTCCTTCACCTCACCGCAGCTGGGACAACAGTTTCTCAGATATGCTTAGGCTCATACAGATAAGAGAGAGGTCAACACAGAGACCTGCTGTCATCCAAGCACAGGAAAGAAAGAGAGAGAGGAACCTCCCCTGCTTGTCTTTATATACACCTGATTACATTAGGGAATGGTGTGGAATACTTCTTTAATTATTACCGTGTTACCAGGGAAGACCTAGACCAAAACCAAGAAAACTAAACCACCACGACTATACCTATATGTATGTGTATTTTGTAACTATGGTAAACCTGAACAGTCTGTTCACACTTGTGAAAAATTATTAAAAAAAACAGTTAAGAATTATCCTGAAACTACTGCTTTAACTAGAAGACTGTTTTAATGAGATGACTCAAGTGAAAGATAAAGGTCTTTATCCTTTTAGTTTGCCTTTTTTTTTTTTTTAGGGGGCACTAATGTGATAATTTCTTTTAACTAACTAATTAATTCTTTTTAACAAAATAAAATATTTTGCATGCTCCCTTCCTTGTTGCTCTTATGCATCCAAATATCAGCTTGTCCTGTATGGGAAAAACCAGTCTTTGTTTCAAAAAAACCCTGACTTTAATAATGGTGCTATGGGATAAAGGCATGCAGGTCAGCAAAATACCAGGGGTCAAAACCTCCTTGCATGAAATTTCCCTTAATTTATGGAAAATAAAGCAATAAACAACTGAAACATACATTTTTGTGGACATAATGTTTTAATAGTAAAATTTTGACTAAGATTTTTATTGATTGCTGATAAATGGTTTATATTTTAATATTTCTCACTTCAAGAGTTCAACAGGCATCATATTTTGAATAAGGAAACATAAAGAACTCTGAATTTCTAAGAAAATACTAAACTGCTTAAATGTCCATTTAAGCATTTTAATGACTAATATTCTACTGTTCTACTTCATTCTGCTCTATAGACATTTAATCTAGGCTCATCCCATGCAACCTGCAAAGAAAAAATGCTTTTACATTATACTGCATTCTGCTGTGGAATTATTAATGTGATGATAATGTTAAAGAGATGATGGCCCATACACAAATACTCATGCCATTGAGGAGATTTGTGTATGTAGTATGTATATTTAGAATCATGGAAAAAATTAATTATGACAGTAGTCTAACTAAAGGGGCCCTAAATCAGTAGTAGTCCTATTTAAGATTGCTCATGTATGAAATTGTGAATTTTTCTTAGCGTAAGGTAAGAAGGGAAATTAGCTGTATCTCAGATATCTGCTATTTGTTGGAAAAACACTGACTTGTCTCTATTAAAATGACTTTGTTCCCCTAACTTAGCATTTTGCAATACCAAACAATGCCCTGGGTGACTTATTGTAGCTTGTTGAAGAGTAAGTTCCAGCCAAAATGGCCTGAACTTACCTGCATCAGATTATCTACAGGGACTTTTCTCTACCTGTTAGAATTTAGTGCCTTTATGAAAGCACATAGTCTTAAACTTAGAGTTATCTTCCAGACTTACGTTACTACTAATACTACAGAAGCTTAATGGTATAGCAAAGCAGACCAGTCAAGTTTTCATATACAGATTGCAACAAAGAGTTTACAAGCAAACAATTTCAACTTGTGACCCGTGAATTAAACTTAGACCAACAGTTTATCTTTTTTCTCACCATGTGTACATCTTTCTCTATAATTCCAAAGATGCATCCAAGTTTATGACTAGAATTTTAGAATTTACAGAAAGATTTTTCCTTTCTATGTTATCCTCAGTTCTTTCATTTTCTTGAAATAGTTTAGGAGGAGCTCTCAAGGAATACTCATGGCAATATAACTGAATGGTATTGTTTTGGTCATTAGTCTTAAATCATGCTGTCAAAATGGGAAGAGTACTGGGAAAGAGCTGCATCACATTTGTTGCAAAAGGAACATTTTTTGCAGGTAAGAATGAAGGATTTTCTTTGCCCACCTGAGCTGCTTCCAGAAGAGATGCAGTTTCATGAATAAACCTATGCTGCTGCTTCTAATTCTGCATAACATTGTTCCATGACTATAAAATTGATTAAAAAAATTATTTATTTAGGAGAATAGTACTATGTGAAAAGGAAAAAAAAAACCCTCAGAAACATAGGGAAATTGCGGAATTTCTTCTCTTTGCCTCTCTTTGAAGAGTTAAGGTTTAGGAAACTGTGGAGATAAAAGGGAATGAAACCTAGAAATCACCTGTGGCTTACACCTACCCTTTGGTTGCAGAAGTCTTTGAATCTTCCAGACTCTTTTTTTCCCCCCCATAGTTCCCTATCTTCCAAAACCTATATACCTTTGATATTGCAATATTCAGTGCTAGTGGGGAACTTTCTCAGCTTCTTTCAGTTGTAAAACATCAAAGGAGAAAGAGTAGTAACACACGGAAAGGTAGATTAATGTCAAAAGGAACTCTTCTACTGAATTCCACNCGTCAAAAGCATAATATATATCTGGAAAAGGTGAAATACTATACTGCTTGATTTCTGAACTTACAGTTCATTTCTCTGTTATTGTCAGAAAACTATTAACTGGAGGGAATTGGAGGGATCCTAGGAGCAGGGGCTGGGTTGATTCAGGGTTTCAAGTCTTATACTTGGCAAAAAGACTAAAAATTGAATCATTTTATACTGTACAACTGCTCAGTTGGTATTAAATATATTCAAAAGAGAACAAATGCATAAAAGTGACCATTACTAAGAATTGGAGTTGTATCTTTCCTATGTAGTTCTACTTTGTAAATAATAGTCATTTAAAAAAAAAAAAAAGGAAAAAAAGAAAAAAGGCAATAACATAAGTACCCTAGTTAAGATGACATAAAGTCCTACAGTCAAAAGAATAGAAAAATCTATTATTTTACTCATCAATAGAGGTTTTTTATTTCATTTCTGCCTATAACATTTCCTGGGGTTTGTATTTCTTTTAATAAGAAAAAAATATTGTATCAGAGATTTTAGTAGAGGATACTTGCCTGTGACAACCATTGCATTTTCTACATGTGTAAAACACATATGCACGTGTTGCATATGCATACATGCATACAAAATGTGTCTTAGATTATTTGTTGCTTCTACAATCATGTGATTTTTATGGTTTCTTTTAAAACTACAGGTAAAAGAACATTTTCTGTAAATCAAGTTACAATGATAACTACTTCACAGAACGAAATCAAATGTTGTGTAACAGCATTTTTAAAAAACAAGAAAATTCATAATTTGGTGATATATAAGTGAATAGAAATATGTTCATTTTCCTTAAGCAATTTTAAAGGCAAAAGTTATTTTCTTATGGGAGATCAGTGTATCCAATGTACAGTGACCATTAGTGTTCAGATACTTCTCTTTGTAGAACCTGAAAATCCTTCATTGTTTAAATCAGAAAAGATGAACTTATTTGGAATATGAAAAGTGATCAAAAGGAAACAATATTCTCCTGTGTTTATCAAACCTCTGCTAAAACAGATATACATATCAATGCTGCCTCACCTGATGTAAGCAGTACCTCAGGAAAGACATGGGAGAAAAAAAAAAAAGAAATTGACCTAGAAGAAACTTTTAGATACTGCAAGGGTACATCTGTGTACCTACCATTGGTTTTGCACTTTGATAACATTTTAGCATTAAGGATAAATTATAGTATAGTGGTACTCACTGTGGTTTTCGCATTTATAAAAAAGACCAAATTGGTTATCACATTCTGGTTGTAGAACACACCTGGAATCATGAATGTATCTAATGTTGTTTACTATAAAACCTTCTACTTCTCTGCTTGTTACTATTGCGAAGTCATTATGTTGTTTCTATATGTATAAACACTTGCAATAGGATATTGAAATGTGGAAATATAGAAATTCATTCAGAATATGAGGCATTGTTTTCTCTCTCTCTGTCAGTCTCAGTGACTGAACATTTTAATGACTCCATTGAATTCTGCAAAATTTCTTTTAGTACATATTGATGAATGGAGAAGATAAGATCCTTGGGGACAGTATTCATGGTTCTTTGTGAGATCAGCAGCAATGTTCATCTGTTGGAGATAAAATATCCACATAGTTTCTGGTTACTGAAGTACCTACATGTGTTCCAATTATGACTATATTTTTTTCTTTTTTAATATTCTTGGCCTAATGAAGACAGTATCTTTACTTTTCCTTGTATTTGACCTTTGTGATTGTGATTTTTTGCCACCTTTATGCCAGAATATGTCAGTTACTTACAATCTTCTATAGCAGGAAAACTATACAGACCAATGGACAAATATAGCTCAAATTGACAGAAAGAGGCAGCTAGACTTAAGTGTTAAGTGCTGTGGTGAATTCTTTGGCTCATTTGGTCTCCTCAGAGTCTCAGGTCTAGACCTTCTGGTTTTCAGGAACCTGATGAAGACCTACCTGAGAGCCTGACACATCTTCTGAGTCAAAGCAAAGTTTTACATTTCACTCCCTTTTCAGTTAAAACAAGAACATTATTGGTAGCGGATGCTCACATGCAACACCCTTACTTCAAACTGAAATCCAAATCAACACAGAATTTTTGTAGCTAGTGGAAGACATAATTTTGGGAAAAATTTCTCATGGCAATGAAAGATGTGATGCTATAATGCAGCATTCCTTGTGTGGAAAAAACCCCTGCATTTAAAATCTATCAAACTTTAAATAGCAGAAGAGAAGGGCTAATAAAGAATAAAAAATTATCATCCAGTATTCTCCTGTGGAATTTTTTAGGAACACATATATTGGGTCGTAAAAGTGTTAATCTTCTCTTTGCATTGTATTACTTGGTTAGAATATATCTCTTTCCTCTCTTTCTCAAAAAATGTTGGGCAAGAACCCTAGGTAACTGTTCTCATGTAAAATACTTCAATCTTTTCACTACAGTATTTAATTCCAGGCTGTCTTTTGCTCAAACATTGATTTTGTCTTACCATGTAGTGCTTTCAATTGCCCACACCCCACAGCTGCCACCCCCTGTCATGCATTACGCTGATACATTCTTGTAAAGGGTATCGTGAGAACCAATAATTCTGTAGAGCTTTCTGGAATTATGAAATTTTCAGTTAGTAAAGAAGAAAATGACTTTTTTGTTGTAAAAGCAGGTTTGTCACATCTTCCCACTGAGCTACCTCAGGCTTTATTGCATTCAGCCTGTATTTGTAGGTATGGGTGGCAGGGATAAGTTTTCATTAAAAAAAAAATCAAGATTACTGTAATTAAACACAAAATTAATTAAGCAACTATCTATGGATTTAATGGATTTAAAGCAATCATGGTTTTGTTCACCAAGAAATTAAACTTCTTCTGTATGATGTACAATTTTCTAGAGTTTTTATAATAAATTACGAGAAAAACTAATGTGAATGAGCACAGTACTATACTAGAAAATAAAATAAAGATAAAATTTACATTGCAGTCTTCAAAGGATGTCATAGTGATTATGTGTTCTTCTTCCAAAGGTCTGCTGAAAGTCTGAATAAAAAGCTACTCCATGTTTCAAAAAAACTGAGAATGTGCTCTTTGCCATCTCTAGTAGGTAACAAGGTAGCATGTATCACACCACATTTTGCATAGCAAAATAACTACAGAGAAGTTTCAACACAGATTTGAAACTTCTAGATTTAATTTCTTAATTAAATAATTCCTTCCTGATTCAAACTCAGGAACTTCAGTTTTTCTCACAGACTCAAGAGGTTGGGAGAGAAAAACAGAATAACAACTCAAATATGATGCTCAAAGCTTATGACATCCAAAGCTAGTAGGGAACAAAGAGAGGCAGTGTGTTGCTAACAGAATATGTTAAGAATTAGAAAATGAAAGAAGGGAATGGTGGATGAAAATGCAAAAGATATTGGTAAAATTGTTACTAAATGCTTTCATACTTTTTATCTTTACTCACTGGGTACTTCAGCTTTTACTTTGGTCACACAGTCTTGCTTGTACTAATTTACCATCTTGTCATAATTTAACTCCAGTGTGGTGGGTTGACCTGCTTTTTGACTTGCCTCCTCAGCTGAACATGGGAGAGACGATATAACAAAAGGCTCATGGGTGGAGATAGAGACATCACTCAGCAATTGTGGACAAAACAGACTCAACTAAGAGAAATTAATTTATTTCAAATCAAACCAAATAATGAGAAACTAAAAAAAATCTTTAAAACTCCACTCCTCTACCCCTCCCTTTTTAATAGGACCTGCTTCATTTCCATTTTCTCTACCTTGTCCCTCCAGTGGTGCAAGGGGACAGGGAATAGAGGCTGCAGTCAGTTCATCACATGATTTCTCTGCTGTTCTTTCCTCGTAAATCTGTGGATTTCTCACACTCTTCCCCTACTTCACCATAGAGACACTCCAACAAGAGTCATTCATGAACTTCTCCAGCATAGGTACTTCCATGAGCTGCAGTTCTTCAGGATCTGCTTCAGCATGAGTGTCTGCCATGGGTTACATCCTATCCAGTGTGGTACCTCCATGGGGTCTCAAATCCTATCAGTAAACCTGGTCCACAGGCCCTGCCAGGAGCCTACTCCAGCTCAGGCTTCCCTTGGGGTCACAGCCTCCTTTGGACATCCACATGCTCTGGTGTGGGGTCCTTCACAGGCTGCAGGTGGATATTTGCTCCACTGTGGACCTCCGTGGGCTGCAGGACACAACCTGCCCCAACACAATCTGCAGGACAGACTCTGCTCCAGTACCTGGAGCACCTCCTTCCCGTCTTTCACTGGCCTTGGTATCTACAGAGCTGTTCCTCTCACATACTACATATTCTCACTACTCTCTCTAGATACTGCCATGGAGGTGTTCCTTTCCCATCCTGCTACACCCTTTAAATCTGTTATCCCAAAAGTGCTACCACCAACTTTGATGGGCTCGACCTTGGCCAGTGGTGGGTCCATTTTGGAGCCATCTGGCATTAGCTCCACTGTGACAGCAGTGAACCAAGGGAAAAATGAATGGACTTTTGCACACCTCATGTCTTACTGGGTGAAAATGGAGCAAAAGACCCTTTATTATGTAGCTGCCAGGGTTTTATAGGGCTTGGGAGGTTGCGGGGCAGGGTCAAAGGCTTCGTCAAAGGCAGGGTGTAGAAAAACTGGAAAAACCACCACCAAAACATGAAACTGAGGGTAAAAACCAGATACCAGGGTTGAGCAAAAGCCTGAAAAGCTACAAGGACAGAGGGCAACATGGAGCGAACTGGGGCATTGCATTACAATGCAGGGTGAGGGAGGAAGCTGGAAAAGAGTGACAACAGAGCCTTTTAAACCAAAACCTATACAACAAGAAATACAACAACACAGAACTTTCAAACTTCCACAGCTAAGTTTTGCAGCATGATGACTTCACCAGAGTCCAGAAAAGTGGTGGTGCTGCTATTTTCATCTGTATATTTCTTAGGGTGGCACTTCCACTCCGCATACTTCATGTGCTCTCCTACGCCACTGAACACAGAGAAAGCTACTGGCAGCTTCTCACACAAGCCACTCCTGCTGTGTCCTTGCTACCAAAACCTTGCCACGCAAATCCAATACACCCAACCAACAACTAACAACCCCACAACTGCTCTCTCACTCCCTCCTAATTAGAGAGGAGGGGAGAACGGGTTAGGATTGGAAGACTGAAAGTGAGAAAATCTGTGGGTTAAAATAAGACTAGTTTTATAGGTCAAGCAAAAGACGTGCACGTGAGCAAAGCCAAACAAAATTTACTTCTTCCCATGCACAGACAGATGTTCAGCCAACACCAAGAAGAAAGGACTCCATCATGCCTAATGGGTTATTTGGGCAAACACTGTTACTCTAAATATTCTCCTCTTCTTCCTTCTTTCCCCAGATTTATATGCTGAGCATGACACCATGTGGTGTGCAATATCCCTCAGGTCAGTTGGGATCAGCTGTCTCAGTTGTGTCGCATCCCAACTTCTTGTGTATCCCCAGCCTTCCCACTGGTTGGATGGGATACGTAATATCAGGGGCCTGGACTCTATGTGTCATAAGAGTATCCCTGTGTTATCATCTCTGTTTCCAGCACAAATCCAAAACACAGCCATACTAGCTATTATGGAGAAAACTAATTCTATTCCAGCAAAACTTGCACACTAATGGAGATTAGAGTATTTATGTTTAGTATTTATGTTATACCCAGCATCTTGTCTCATAGGACTATATTGTCACATGTCACCCCAGCAGATCAGTCAGAGAGAGACATAAGTTTAGTGTTGCATTAGGTCTGTCCAGGATGGATCTTCTGCCTTCTGGTAGAAGCGTGTGCACACATGGGGTCATTTAAGCACAACTCCTCCACTTCTGTAGGCTGCAAAAACTTTGTTAAGGTATTTTGAAAACTAAAATCTACCCTGTTGATTGGCAAAATCAAGACGCCTGAACCAAGTAAGTTGTTTTGCGGCAGGACCATTGTGTTTTCCCCCATATGAGCTTTTGACACCTTAACAGCTAACTGTGAGACAGGTTCATCTCTTGATAAACTGCAGAGGCTCTTGCTTTTGAGAAATGAGAGAAGGAATACTTACTGTTAGCAGCAGAAGAAAAAGCTTTGATCAAACCCACAGTATAAGAGCAGAGCACTAGGTTTGCCTGTGACATAGTCTAGTTGACGTTTGAATAATCTGGAAATTGTTTTATATAATTGGAAATAAGAATGCAGAGCTTAACTTTATCTGATACCAACAAAATCTCTGTTCATATGCTTCTTTTATATAATGCAATTTCTTATGTCCTGACAACAACTTAGAAGGTTCTTACTAATAATAAATAAGCAAATAAACAGACTAAAGTATTGTTTGTTAGGCTTTCTTTGTCTGACATAGTGGACATTATGAAAATCAAAAATGAATTATACACATTTACTTAGAAAGTAGTACTGTGATATGACTGTAAAGCAGAAACAGACAGTGCAGTAGGTAAAACACAGAAAATACAGAACTTCTCTTTTCAAGTCCCTTTTTAAGTCTAAATTTTCATCAGTGACCTGCAGGTTGCTTAGAAGGAAGACAATCTTTCTGCCTTATTATTTTCTTTGAAAATTGTTTTGAAAGCTGTCACTTTCTAGTGTTTGTCTATAAAAGTAAAGCTCAATTCTGTGAGGAAGCAATATCACGCAGCCCCTCTTTCAGAAATGTTTATATCTATTTATCAACCTATTTCCTTCTAGAAGCCTTAAATAACACTCTAGTTGCAGAATTTAAGAACACAAATGTCTACACTTTTGTATGCATAGACAGACACAAAAAATCACATTTGTAAACCTACATACATATATATTCACATGTATAAAAGTGTTACATTTGTGCATATACAAATGTACACATTGTCCCTTCCAACTCAGCATATCCTGTGATTCTGTGAAATATAATCCCTAACATCATCTATTTAATGTTTTAACAACCAAAAACTATCCAGAATTTCAAAATTCATTGTTGAATTGACTGCATAAGTTGCATAAAATATCCTTGAACTTTTATTGACGTAGATAGACATATATTGAAACAAATGTTGCTCCAGATGTTTATGTCAGAAACTGCCCAAAAATGATAGTTGAAAAGAATAAAACTCTGATGATACAATAAGTGTGAAGGGAAGTATTAGAGAATGAATTCTGATCACTGATAGAGTTCAGTTATGAGTTTTCATTCTTATAGTTACAGTTTTCACTCCATTAGCTATAAACCACCATTTGTAACCAATTAGAGGTTTGAGAACTGTTTAAGACAAATTTTCCTGTCTTTGTGCGTGCATACTGTATGGATTTGAAAAATAACCATGTGTGCCCTTCAATTATTTCCTCTCGAGAGTATTGGTACTTTCCAAAGCCTCATGAGATCGTGTAGCTGCAGTCATTTTGGTAGCCAGAAGACTCATATGGATGGTGATGAACACCATACTGAATTACAAAGAAGATAATCTTTGAGATTTTTTCGAAGTTGTGATTTTATTTTCACTCCCTTGTACCATACCAAAATTTTAAGTGTCCCATCTGAACTAACTGGGAAATGCCTGCTATGGAGCCGAAGGTGACTGACCATTATTTGCAGGCTTATTTCATGGTAAATTTTAAGACTACTTGTTTTGAATGGTAAAGTTTTCCCTGTTGTGCTTTTCCATGATGAAACAAGAAAGGAAAAAAAAAAGTCTTTTGCATATGACCTGTTACTTTTACTGTATCAGATTTTTTTTTCCATCTCATTCAAATTTTTTATCCAAAGCAGAGGGAGTAAATATATTTGCCTTTCACCTATTTTTTCAGGAATATAGTGCTTTTCCAGATAATTCAGAATGAATTGGTGATACAAGTTTGATTTAAACCTACCTGGCTTCACAGTAGTAAAAATGTTACTATTTTTATGTGTTTTATCACACCAGTTTTATAATTTTAATATGAAAATAGGTCATTCTCCACTAACCCACTGAAAAAGCATGACATTTTTGCTATCACTGTTACCTCTGCAGTGCACTTAAATTTGATTTATGAGAACATTTTATATGTATTTGTTCTTAGAAGGCCCCAAGGAATGAGATAAAGAATACTGATATGAACTGTTTAATGAAAAAGGAAAAAAAATGAAAAGCAACATACAAACAAAATAACCCCAAGTACTTGCATGTTGATTTCCTGCAGATTTAATTTCAACAACTGAAATCAGAAATTAACAAGACATTAAGATGTTTTTTAAACTACTGAAATAAATTGAGATAAGAGGTGAGAAGTTAAGCATGTCTGTGCTTTATATACAAGATACAGAAAAAAATGTGTGAAATCCCCCCCAAACGCATCAAGCAGATTTATTATTATTATTATTATTATTATTATTAACTTGAGTTAATTAAGTTAATTCAACTCATATATGGTCCAATCTTTTACATCTGGTCTTCTTTCAAATTAGGCTATTAGAAATGAAGACTTTCCACTGAAGGTTCCACATATCTGCATTTCCTCAACTCACTACTGGTTTCATATGGCAAAGGTTTTGAATTTTTAAAGTGAGCTAACACTTGGAAAAATAAGTTTCTTGGTACCATCTGCGCATTGATCCCTATAATATCAAGTCTATTTAGATATGTCCCACTTTGCCTTGAAGGTAGCTAGCTGTTAAAAATCTGTCATTTTTTTAAATCCTGCATTCATTTAAGGGTTTGCTGAATATTTTCTTTCACTTATATTAGGGTAGTCTGTCTGGAAGTGTATAGGCAGGTCTTGTTCAGTTGAATCCTACCATCTTCAAATGCCATTGAACCTTTGAATTACAATGCCTAAATGTTTTCATCTTTCCCATTTGGAAGGCATTTCACAAATCTATACAGAAAAACTGAAAGTTCCAATGGAAATTTGGAAGCAAATGTCTGTGCTAAACTCGGAGGATTTTTTTCTCTTTCACTTTTTATAGTGTGACTTAGTATTCATAAAGGATGAAATTTAGAGCTCCCAAGTCGATTATAAGTACATAAACAGGGGGGTTTGTCTTTAAAAATTAATTAGATGTCTTGCTCTGCTACTACAAAGTGTTTAAAATATACAGAACTAATTGTTCTGAACAAATGAGTGTCATATAAAATGAAAAATATACAACATGCTGTGTGGCTTTCAAGATGCTATACATCCAGCAATAAACAACAATCTGTTGCAAAACTGAGGCCTTTGTTTAGTCAGAGATTCTGTCTTGTCTTTCATTAAAGTTCTTATGTTTCTTTCTGAGTGCTTAGGATTAGGGCTAGGGTTAGGTTTTAACAAGTATACGCTCAATATCTCCACAAAACTTCTCTTCCTCTCGAAAAAACTCTTAGAAAATCATGAGCATAGAATGTTTATCTTATTCTGCACATTCTTCCTTTAGGACTTTCACATTCATTTAAGAAAGATATATCTTTTGCTTCAAAAGCATACAAATCTAACATCTGAGGCACAAAGAGTCTACATTAGTTAGTAGAAATATAGGGTCTGTGGTAAGGATCAGGAATTTTTGACTGTTGACAAATTGGTTGCATTGATGCAGCTATATTATAGAGCTTTAGCTTGCAAACATTTACTTCTGTAATGTGTCCTTACTCCTGCTGCTGGTTTAAATCAGTAGTCTGAAACATGGACTGCTTTGAGGAGGAAGAATATATGCACGTTGGGATCAGTTTTCCAAGATGACTTTTTTTTTCCTATGTTAGCATTCTTCATAAGCAGTAGTTGCTACAATATATCTAAAAGTCACTTTTCCAATGTTCACTCTTTGGTTAGTGAGTGTCTAGTCTATTTGAATCTTAATTTGTGATACATATGCAGAAAGATGTTTTCACAAACAAGGATGATTCTGTCATTTTATTTCTACAAGACTCATGTCCTTATGGAACTTATCTGTTGTATTCTTTAACTTGGTTGTTCAAAAGTAAATTAAATAGCAGAGAGAAAAAAATACTCCTGGCAAACCCATGTGTGTCAAGACCAGTGTTCATCTCACTGCTTTTGACCATTTTGGTTTAGCTTTCACCAGCAAAAGATTCCTGTTATTGTAATGAAATTCTGGTCATATGGGTCTATGCCCAAAGTTTTGTTGTGTATTTTGTAGATTTTTAGAGCTTTAGAACTATAGGTTTTCTTGCTCACATATTAAGTGGTGTTAGAAGTTCCTAAAGTGATTTTCTCATATATTCTTAGGCTTTTTGAAGGTCATGATGTTTTGCAGAGACACCTGCAAGAAAACTTAAAGACAAAACAACAGAAGGGCCCAGAAACCTTTGGAGCTAGTCCACGGGGCATAACCTAGGACCCTGATGGGTGGAACACCAAAGAAAATGTAAATTTTAATTGGTTATAGATATCTAATATATTAATTGTTAGGAAGGTAATAAAAACTGTAACATCAAGGTGCAGGTGGGATTCTTTGGGGATTCATTGATGATGATCAGGTTCCTTGGGGAATCAATGAGCACATGTAGGCCTATTGGAGGCCCAGTACCTTCGAACTCCCAATAAAAGTATTATCTTTCTTTCTCCATTACTTAATTTTCTGAGTTCCTATCTTCCAGGATTGTAGGTATCATAGACAAAAATGAAATACATCTGCACATACCATTTTAAGAGCAAAATCTCACCTTAGATATAGAAATCCTGTATTCAAGTGTCTGCATCTCACTTATATAATAAATACTCAAATCCACAAGATTATAGCTTGTTTGGAGGTAAATTCCTGTATCTCTTTGGCTTCAAGCAAAAAGACCAAACAGTAAAACTAAGGACCGTCTTAGGGGCTACCAGACAGACATCACCTAATGTCTAGGTCCCCAATGTTTGATTCTTGTTCTAATGAATGTTGTAATTATGTGTAAAAGGTAGAACTACATCATCAAGAGAGACTCGTAAGTCATTGAATCGCAGAATAGAATCATAGAATCCAGAATGGCTTGGCTTGGAAGGGATTTTAAAGATCATCTAGTTACAACACCGCTGCTATGGGGCAATGGGGGACTAAGAAAAACTATATCCAATCAAGGTCCCAGCATTCAGCAAATGTTAATTTGGTATGACATATATGCATTTAAATGGCTACTAATAGCAACAGCAAGCATAATTCTTAATTTGTAACATTGTTAAGGTCAAGATTCATAATTATTTATGGTATATCAAGCATGTAATTATTTAAAGTATATTCAAATTTGATTACAGTCTATGTTTCAAGGATGCAAGATTTTTTTTAATAAAATGCAATTATGCTAATAAATAAAATGATCAGCTAACATTGAAAGAGTAAACTAATTTTGTTTTTCTCATATTGAATCTCTCTGCTTCTAATGAAAATTCACATACTTTATTATGTTGGGAAAATTTTATGACAGTAATCCCTCACCGTTATTCATTTTCGACTCCTCACATCTGCTCAGATATGATTGGTGTAGGTGGATTTCTGTTAATAGAAGTCATTCTGCACATTTTCTTTTGAAAAATGCAGAGCTCATGTTGTATCTTTCATTATTAGCTCTGTGTGAATAACACTGAGAGAAATACTGGACACATTGCTCAAATTTTTCCTAGACTTCTATTGCAACAAAGCTCTTGAATGCCTGAACTACTAGAGAGAAACTTAATTTCACTTTCAGACCAAACCCATGTTTCAAAAAACACAAACAGATATGTATTAAATGTTGACCAAGTGTTTACTAATGTGTCTAAATGTCTCTATGGCTTTGTGGTCTCTTCTGTTCAGTGGTGGATCTTGGTTGAAGATTTTATATCCTATGAATGTTATAATTCATCTGGAACAAAAGTAGGAAACTTTGATGTCCACAGCATGTGAGAGATTGTGTCATTATTGAGAAATAACACAGCCTGAAATAAGCTCCCCAATTCTTCCTCTAAATTATTTCAGAAAATGAAAGCATATGTCTTTGCCTTTTTTTTACTGGTGACCCCATTTCTTTTTGCCTTTTGACCTTGAGCTTTCATAATACTTCTACAGAATTTAATGGGATTTTTGATGAGCAAAATAATAGCATTTTTTTCTCCTTTTTTTTTTTTTAAGTAGGAAGACTGTGAAACAGATTCCATCTTATGAAGAAAAATATTGGTGTGTAATATGGCCATTGTAATACTGAGTTGATTTTTTCACCATGATCCTGAGCTCAGTTTTTAATAGGTCACATGGTTTCAGATGTAAGGTCATAGAGATTACTGTGATCATCTTTATTAGGACATCATATTAGTAGAAGTGAATCACCTGAACACAGAAATACATGCGATAACTAAGGCTATAAGTAGGTGGCCTGAATTCATCATGGAAAGCTACGTGAAATAATTGTGCAGCATCACAGAACTTACTATAAAATCAGTATATTAATGCAAATAACAAACTCATATCTCATTCCTAGTATAGCTGATTGAGATATGAGACCCAGAATTGTCATCTTGAATCATGAAATGATGTGAAATACAAGGCATATTTATGTAATACTGTTACCAGTATTATTAAATGATTAGGAAATTTCTTCTTCAATAGCCCTAGTGTTTTCATGAGCACTTAATATTTGTGTGCCAGACTGCTTTGCCATGTGTCATAATCCTCTGTAAAGAAATCAAACTCCATTTGGCAGCTTTAATATGCTGAGTATGTGAGTGAGAGATCCAACAG
This sequence comes from Campylorhamphus procurvoides, assembly GCA_013396655.1. Taxonomy (NCBI): domain Eukaryota; kingdom Metazoa; phylum Chordata; class Aves; order Passeriformes; family Dendrocolaptidae; genus Campylorhamphus; species Campylorhamphus procurvoides. The sequence goes on along the minus strand of WBMV01003593.1, from coordinate 83,666 downwards.
TGGTCTTGAAGTTATAATTTAGGAATTGACTTCAAAGGAGTAGATGTTCATCTGAATTAGAGACAAAACACAGAAAGTTTACTACATTCTCACTTTATGAAGTGTTCCAATGTGAGTATTTATATGGTAAAGACAGAAAATACTCTGAAGAGGAGACAACATTTTCTTTGAGGTTGATGATACAGATAACATTGGAAATAACACGAAGCAGTGAATAAGTCAAGTAAATGGTGATGTAAAAAGATGCAGTATGTTTTTCATGGATTGAAGATTTTCTTGGTGCCTGTTTGTTTGTTTTGGATTTTATGGGGGAGGCATTTGGAGGCTTTTTTATGGAAGAGTTGGTTTGGTTCTTGTTATTGGTTTTGTGTGTATATGTGGTTTTATTTGTTTTATTCACTGCATTTTGCATTCTTTATATTCCAAAAATCTCATAGCTGATATAATCACCCTTGTGCAATTGACATTAGTTAAGTACTTACTTCATTTACACTTCTCTTCCTCCAGGTTTCAGTTCTGTATTATATCATGGGCAGGAGTGTTGATCTGAGGGAGGGTCAGAAAGTTCTTCAGGGGGATCTAGACAGACAGGATTAATGAAATGAATCTGATTCTATGAGTTCAGCAAGACAAATTACTGGGTCCTGTACATGTGTCACAACCCCAGATTGCACTCCAGGTTGGAAGAAGAGGGGCTGAAAAGCTGTCCAGTGGAAAAGGCCCTGAGGGTGCTCGTTGACAGCAGCTGAACATGAGCCAGCTGTGTGCCCAGGTAGACAAGAAGGCCAATGGCATCCTGGATTGTATCTGAAATTGTGTAGCCAACAGGATGGGAATTGACCGTCCACCTACATTTAGCATTGGTGAGGTCCCACTTGTATCCAGTGTTCAGTTTCAGGCCGCTCACTACAAGAAAGATATTGACATGCTGAAGCTGAAGCTCATTTGTGCTGAAGTTCTTGAAGGGATTGGAGCACACATTGATGGTTGAACTCAATTACCTTAGTGTTCTCTTCGTACCTAGACTGTTCTATGATGCTATGATTTTCCCTTCTTTATAGGCTTATTTCAGAATTAAGAATCAATCTGACTCCTGAGCAGTCTATTCTTCAATTTATTTCTTTTTTCTTGTTATGAACGTGATGGTATGGTGCTATTTTTGAATGTAAATAGTGTTTATGTGGCAGGCCTCACAGCAAAGTTTGTATGCTCAGTTTTTAAAAGCTAAAGACCTTCCTGGATTTTATTTTATTGCTACACTATCCGCTAATAGTTTGCTTTGGTTGGTTTTATTTTTGGTAAACAAATGTAATTTAGACTTACTGAAAGAAAAAGCAAAGATGAATGTAAGACCTAAGTTCTCTTTTTTTTGATGGTATGTCTTCATGATGTTTAGTCAAGCATAATTTGCCATCAGAAGTTCCCACACCTCTGTGCCTGGAAAGTTCATGGAAAAGATCCTCTTAGAAGGCATATGAATAGAGAGGTGATTTGGGACAGCTAACATGGTTTCACGAAGAGCAAGTCCAGCCTGACTAGTCCAGTAGCCTTCTGTGATGGAGTGACAGCATCAGTGGACAAAGGAAGAGATGCAAATGTCATTCATCTGGACTTCTGTAAAACCTTTGACAAAACATTCTGACACTCACCAACAACACCTTTCTGTCTAAATTGGAAAGAAATGGACTTGATGAGTGCACTGTTAGATGGATAAGAAAGTGATTGTATGGTCGCATCCAGAGTGTAGTGTTCAATGGCTCAGTGATCAGTGCTGTCCCTCAGGGGATTGTATTGAAACCAGTATTATTTCATATTTTAATTAATGACACAGATGAAGAGATCAAATACACCCTCAGCACATTTGCTGATTACACCAAACTGAATGCAGTGGTTGTTGACACACCTGAAGGATGGAATGGCATCCAGAGGGACCTGTGAAAGCTCAAGAAGCTGGCCCATGGGAATATCATGAGGTTTAACATGACCAAGTGCAAGATCCTGTACCTCACATGTTGGGTAATAGGTTGGGGGATGAACAGATCAAGAGCAGCCCAGCTGAGAAGGACTTGGTGGTGCTGGTGGATGAGAGTCTGGACAAGACCCAGCTTTGTGTAATCACAGCCCAGAAAGGTAATTGTATCCTGGCCTCCATCAAAAGCAGCATTGCTAGCAGGTCAAGGGAGGAGACTGCCCCTCTACTCAGCTCTGGTGAGACTCCACCTGGAACAAAGCACTGAACTCTATGGTCCTCAGCACAGGAAAGACATTGTCCTGTTGGACTGAGTCCAGAGGAGGTCATCAAGTCATGCAGAGGGATGGATCACATCTCCTCTGAGGAAAAGCTGAGAGAACTGGGATTGTTCAGCCTGGAAAAGAGAAGGTTTGGGGGTGACTTAATTGTGTTCTCCCAGTACCTGAAGGGAACATACCATAAAGATGGAAGGGACTTCTTACAAGAGCATGTAGTGACAGGACAGGGGAGAATGGCTTAAAAGTAAAAGAGAGCTGGTTTAGATGAGATATTAGGAAAAACTCCTTTCTGTGAGGGTGATGAGGCACTGGAACTGGTTGTCCAGAGAAGGTCCCCCATACATGGATTCTTCAAGGCCAGATTGCATGGGGCTCTGAGCAACCTGGTCTAATAAAAGGCATCCCTGCTCATGGCATGGGAATTGGAAGTAGATGATCTTTAAGATCTCTTCCAATACAAACCATTCTATGATCCAATGATTTATTTCATCACATTTTTCCTATGTTTTCAGTTTTGACAACTTTACCACAGTCTAGGTACCCCTGTTTTATTATCAATCAAAAAAAATTAATTTTCATTCTGTGAGCTATGGTTTGCTTAATTTATAATTGACTTGAATTTTTCATTGGTTTAACAAATAAATTAAAAACTAAATGTAATAATAAAAAATCAAAACATTGCACTTTTCTTTGCAAAACTTAAGACTTTTGAAGCCTTTACGAATTGTTTATTTGCCTACTTATTTGTGATATCTTACCAGGTGACATGACAAAAGCAATATAATTTTATGTGTGCTTCCTTCTAGAAATCTGAGGTTTCATTTCTGGAATTGCCAAAAGAATAGAAATATGTCACACAGGTCTCTAATAGTCATCTGGCAATGGTACCTTCCTGAAAGAAAAATTATTTCCCCTCTTGCATGTTGATGCCTAAGGGTTTCTGTGATTTTTGATTTTTTAATTTTATAGATGTTAGAAATTACTGTAGATCTAATGTAGTAGTAATATAACTTCAGTAGCTGAATGTTTATACATACTGACCCCATCCTATACCAACCCCTTAGAATTCCTTTAGCTGTTTAGTCTGTATTTCAAGGTAGAATTGCAGAAAAGCACCATGAAGCCTGTACCACAAGATAAAGACAGGGACAGAAGGACCTCCAAGTCTGAAGCTTTGGAAGGCTTCCAAGGACCTGATGTGCTGTGAGGAAGACGAAGATGAAGAGAAGGTCCTGATACCCCAGACCCAATTCCTGATGGGGTGTGCCGAGGGCGGAATGGGGCAGGACTGGGGGAAATAACAGAATGGGATTGGATGGGCACTATTATAAAATCTTGTAACTTAGTTCCAAAGGGGGGATTCCCATGTGAATATATTCCTGCAGCCGATGTTGGCTCATTAAAGCTCCTGCTCATTTATCTCCTACTGAAGTTGCCTGAGTTTTTTTTTTCCTGGCTCCTTTAAGGCTCCTTATGGGCACTTTTCACACAGTACATTGCGTCCTTTGAAAATACATGACCACCAGTGCACAAGCATGGTTGAATCACATTATTTTAAATTTAAGGCACAGAATTGTAAATTGCATCACTAAAGAGTTTGAAGTATGCAGTTTTCCTTTAATATTATACATGACCTTGACTTCAGTTTTCAAATGATAGATGAAGCCACTGGTAGCAAATGTATTTGTAGTACATGTGAAGCTCACCAATATCCAATTCCATTTCAATACTCACCTTCTGCCTTTTTAAAATTAGTAAAAACTAGTTGTGTATATATTTTCAATACACATGTATCTTATCCAAACTTTCCAGTTTGGAGAATATGTAGAAAAGTCTCTCCTGTCAGACATTTGAAATACTGAATGATGGGCCAGTGTACATTCCAAACCCTTTTATAGAAATTAGCTTACAACTGCTACTACTTAAATAGCTTCACCAGTGCAGAAACTTTCACAGAAAACTCTCATCTGCCTCATTTGATGACTAGCAAATCCCAGACAACTACAATGAAATTTCTTGTGGCAAACATAAACTTACAAGTCAATCATGCAAAAGCATCCTCAAATCCCTCCACAAAGCCCTACAGATCAACAATAGGAAAAACAAGGATTAAAACACCAGGAAGCTAATCTGCTGCAATGTGTTCCAAAGTGTTAATGATTTTTATATATTTCCATATGAATTATAAATCCAGTTTTCATATCAAAGACACAACAGGGGAAAAAGAAGGAAGACTAAAGAATGATGATTTTTTTGTCCTAAAAACACTACTTATGAAGACTTTCACCATATCTGTTCCTTTCAGAGAATTTCTTTGTGAACTTACAGTGAGAGAAGTGTGTGAGGAGAATTAAATCACATTTAAGAAACAACTACTCTCAGTGACAATATACAACTGACAGCAGGGCATAAAGGGGACATCAAAGGATACCACAGACAGATGTTTGAGCTCTAAATGCCTTGATGGAAAGAAGGCATGAACTTATATAAGGTAATTGAACATTAGTAAAGCACTTGTGCATGTTCAGTGTCAACCAGTTACTTTACAATCACAATTACTTCTAACTTTATGCTGTCTGATCACAAACTTTGCTTTGAAGACTTTTCTTTTTGTATTACTATTAAAAATATACAGTATCTATAAATTAAACATATATATGTATAAATATTATATATGTAAAATCAGTCAATCTATCCGCTCTTGCACTATGACATAATCATGTTCTTGTCAAAGTTAGAGACTTGTTGCTCCTTCCACATACTAGTCACTTTGTATAATTTTACATCTGAATTTAAAAACTGTAACTCCAAAGCTTAGCTACTTACAGAAGTAATCATACCAAAAGTGTTATCTAGAGATTAATAATACAAACTACACTTGTGTGGGCAAACAAATGTTCTAATTGTCTATCAGATAAATCTTATCACTGCCATGAAATTTTTTGAACCTTTGGTTTTGTATCATGAGAAAACTCAGCTATGAAATAAAACCCACAAACAAACCAAACCCCTCCCCATTAAACCAAACCAACCAACTAACTACCAAAGAAAAAACAAAATCCCCAAGAAAACAATAAAAACACTCCACCAACCCAAAAAACTACAGACAAACAAATAAAATCAACAGCAAACAAAACCTACTTGTAACCATCGGTGTTCACGTGTCTCATTTTTTAAGTTCTGCTTTGAATCATCTATAAAACAAAAAAATAATATAGACCTCTTTCTACATCTATAGAGCTTTAAGGGGTGCATATATTTCCAAATACTCAAGCTTAATTCCTCATTTTTACCAGTAAAGTACAGAGCCTGAAAGCTCTTTTTGAGGGGAAATATTTGGAGCAGCCTCAGGTGATACATCCAGTTTGAAAGTCACTTGTTTAGTGTTTATCAAGCTGTAGACTACTTAGATTCTTAATTTCATATATTGTAAAAATATTCCAAGTAGACACCATTTTAATTAGTTATTATCATTTTTAGAATATATTAAGCATCTAAATACAGCAATTCTGCTGTAGTGAACTGCTGAGAAAAGTACTTCTGTACAATCAGTTTGTAACAGCGGGGTATGGAAATCCTATGGCTTCAGGTTCTTTTGAATTTTGAAGTGCCTGTGAATTGTATCACAGAATGCTGTGAGAAACAGTTTCCTGTTATAGATACTAACTGTGTATGCAAATCCAAGGGAAACTTACCTGAATGATATTTATTGAAGCACTAACCTGAACCATTATGCAACAAAAACACCTTAGGAAGTATGTGATTTTAACCTTGAGGGCAAATAAGGGGAACAGTGATAGGCTACTATATTGCATTGTGGTAAGGTGGAACTAGTGTATTGTAGTAAGTGATTCATTATTTTGTTTTATTTCCCTTTCCCACTCTCAGTATTATAGGAAATTTGTAGTCACCTATCAAATCAATTACAACATGTATCAGAATTCCTAAGTAACTGTCTATCCTATATGATTTCTTGATGTTTGTTTTATTTATAGCATACCTTATTTCTATTGAAGTTTGTATGGCCAGAACTCACTTTTTGAAGGGAAACTGGTTTAGCTCTAGTTAATTCTTCATGGTGGTTTACTTTTTCTTTTCCTTTTTTTTTTTTTCCCTCAGTGGTGTACCGACCATCTGTTCTTCTGTTACTCTTAAATAGCCCCTAGCAACTTTTGTGATTTCTGAACATTTCTACTTTAACATTTAGCCTTCTTGGAACAGTTTTGGGTTATTTAATTCAGACCAGAGATATTCAGGTTTCCAAATCCAATTATCAAGACTCAAGTGCAAAACTACATCTCTAACTAAATTTCCTCTAATTGCTAGCTGTTACATGAAGCTTTGAGGTAGCATATATCACAGAGGTTTCTAAATAGACCTGATGCCTTCCAAAGTAGACACATACTGATTACATGGGCACCAGGGTTTACATATTCAAATTTCAAAGCAAGATCAAATAACAACCTTTCACATTGTTTTTGGGCTGCATTTTGTTTGGTTGGTTGGTTCCTTGATTTATTAGTTTGCTTGAATTCTAAGTATTTTGCAGAATTACTTTGTAGAAAGAGTTGTCTTTCCTTCTTTTCCCAGAGTTCAAGTAATAAATCACATCGAGCAGTGAAGAAAAAATTGTATCACCCCAGGGTTCCTCAGCATACTGTAAAAAATAAGTAAAAAATAGAAAGGTACAGTAAAGATTTTCCCCTTATTCCCCACCTCATTGCCTTATGAAAGAGCAAATCTGTAGTATGCTGAAAGATGGAATGTGCTTGAATATGCTTCCTGGCAAGTAAATCTGAAGACAGAGTATGTCTTTTTCCTTACACATTTATAAGGCTGTAGAGGATAGATCTGTACTAGAGTTCATAGTTTAATATTATTTTAACTTTTAATATTATAGAAAAAAAGGAAAAGGTATGCTCAAGACAGAGCACAATAACAGCATGTCTTGTCCTTATGAGCTTACCAACCATCTTTCTAGTTATTTTTCATAGCAGCACTTTGATGCAAGACAACAATATCAGAGGCAACTTCCAAAAGCAGAAGTGCTGAGACCATGCCTTCCAACCTTTACAGGATTCTCCTTTTAGAAATAATTTTCTCAAAGCCATAACTGAAATCTCGTCCCTAAATACTTGACTTTGAACTTAACTACTAAGTATTACCCCTCCCCAGTAAATACATTTGACACTCACTTTTATTGGATTTTATATAGTTTCCTTTGCCTGAAAAATCTTATTCCACAGAATCACAGAATCATTTAGGTTGGAAAAGACTTCTAAAATCATCACAATTAACCATTGATCAATCATTACCAAGACAACAAAACCATATCACTACATACTATGTCCAGTCATTTCCTGAAAACTTTCAAGTCTGCTGGACTCCACCACTTCTCCGTTCGGCCCATTCCAAAGTTTGACAACCATTTCTGTGAAGAAATTCTTCCAGATGTCATACCCGGACCTTCCCTGCCATAGCTTGATATCATGTCTTCTCACTCCGCCACTGTTGCCTGGGAGAAGAGGCTGACCCCCACCTGGCTACAACCTCCTTTCAGGTAATTGAAGACAGCAATAAGGTCTCCCCTGAGCCTCCTTTTCTCCAGGCTAAACAACTTCAATTCCCTCAGCTACTTCTCACAGGACTTAGTCTCTAGACCCTTCCCCAGTTTCATTGCCCTTCTGTCCAACACCTCCGTGTCTTTCTTGTAGTGAGGGGTCCAGAAACTGACACAGAACTGGAGGTGTGGCCTTGAGGTGTACAGCTGCATGGCTGTGGCTATGAAAGCATGAAGTGGATTAATTAGCCACTTGTGAAAACTTGCCTTTCCCTTGAATGTTACTGCCAGCATTCTTCACAGACATGATGGGAAGAACCATTTCATAGCTATTGTGCAGGGCATTACATTATGATTAAGAAAAAAATACTGTAATATTAGAAATATTGCAGAATTAAATAGAAATTTTTACTGTTATTTATTTATTTATTCTTTTCCTGATTCACTTCAAATTATGGTTCAATTTAAAGATATTAAGTCTTTGTATTGTTGGCAGAAACAAAGATCTTTCTACTGTAAAATCCTGAAACATCTAGCTCTCCTGGGGAAGGTGTTGTTTGCCTGTTATTAAAGCAGCCAATAAAATAGTTTAGAGTAATAATCTCAAGGTAATGAATAAAATTATTTATACTTTCTCAGGGTAAAGATAAATGAATAATCAGCACATAGTGTTTTTTACTCCACATCATACTACAAACTTCTTATTTTTCTGGTTAGATGGTGGCATTTTCAGTTACTGTTTTTATGGCCATAAATCCTCCCACTCCCCCAAAGGACCCTGAGATAGGAAGAGGGAAAAAAATTCACAGATATTAATTTGTCACAGCATGCACTAGAAGCCCATAGAAATCTAGAAGTTGCTGGGAATAGACACAACTCTTCAGAACTGGATAGAAGAAATAACAATTTCTTCAAAGTACTGTGCAGAGTCCATGACAGAATGAGAGAGAGATGCTCTGTGTTGTGACCCACAGTCACACTTGGGTCTACCCAACAGCTTCAACCCTGTCTCTGTGTTGGGAAGATCTGTGCATCTTCACATTTTCTCCCATACTTGGATTTCTTCTGTCCTCAGAATCCAGCTGGGGATCAGCTACAAAAGTGGTAAACTCCCAAATTTACTAGTTTTAATAAAACTTACAGAAAATTTTAATTTAATAGCAACAGCCAAATATGGAATGTCTTAAAAAAGCAGTGGAGATATGGTTGTTCATCAGTAATAAACACTTTTCTGCTTGGAAAACACAGAAGAACAACATGACTCACAGCATTACAAGTGGAGTGAAAAGGAGCACTATATATAGATAGCAATTCTGAAGGCAGAATGTGTTTTTTTCAATAGAATTTTATATACAGTAATGTTGTATACCTTTTTATAAAGTATATATATGTCCATATAAAATATATTATATAAAGTATTATATAATATATAATATTATATAATGTTCACTACCAGGCAGGAGGAGGTCACCATGAGCAGGGGCTAGAGGGCACAGAAACAGTTTTTTTACTTAGGGCAGTAGGCAAATCATCTCCTGGCCTACCTCACTTTCCCAGATGCTCTTATACAATAGGTATGAGGCTTTCGAACTTGAGGACATGGTAATGTGGATGAAAGTCCACCCAAGCTGGAGGAATTGCCTAGAGTTAGTTAGTCTATCACCCTGCAATCGCAGTCCCTCAGTTAAGAAAAGAAGGAAATGTAGTTGTAATCAGTAAGTCCTTTTTTAGTGGGTACAGAGGGGCCTATATGCTGACACAACCCAACATATACAAAGGTCTGCTGCTTTGTTGTCACCCACATAAGAGACGTTACCAAGAAACTCTTCGGCTTTGTACAGCCTCTGATTATTACCTATTATTGTTTTTTGTCAGGTAGACAGTGATGAAGTTCCATCCACTTCTCAGGACTTAGACCTCATTATGGTAGTATGATGGGTTAAAGAACACAGTTGCCTGTATCAAACACCATTAAGGCCACAGAAAGATTTTGCCATGAGAGAAGAACAGAAGGGAGCAACAGGATGACACTAACTCCAGGCCTGGCTAGCACATATTCTGGTTAATACATCCAGACAAACCTTCCTCCTGTGGCAAACTGTGTAAAGGAGCAACTGCTCATACACATAGCAGAGGTCAAACAAAGATCACCCCAAGTCATGGAACAGATGGTGCCTTCTGCCACCCATGATCACTGAAGCTACTGTAAATAAATTTCCATAGATATCTGGAATCAGGCCATTTATTTAAGCCACCATGATGGAAACTTGAAATAAGATAAAGGTAGTACTATAGTCCATGTGTTATCTCAGACCTAGTAGGAGGTTATTGAAGTTTGAATTATGAATTACTGATAAGGGAGACAAAGTACCCAAGAAACCCAGCAACCCAAAAGAAGAGAAAGACTGATCATGCAGACTAATTAGAATAAGAAGCAAGGCAGTCATTTAATCAACAGAATAAGAGAAATTTGTAGCCTATGAGCATTAATTCTTTTGTTTGCTAAGAAATATAAATAGCAAAAAGTCTTGAGCAACCTGGGGACCCCCACCACTGAGAAGCCCAAGGTGAGGAAGAACCAGTAGAATGCTGATGGATCCATGGGTGATGACTATCTTCTACTTGATCTCTCTCATTCTTTCTCTGTCTCTTCCATTTCTTTCTATTTATCGCCTCACATTCATTGTTAAATAAAATCTGTATTATTGGGTGGAGTTGTCTCCCACTAATTGGATCTTAACAGTCATTTAACAAGTTTAACATGTAACATATAAAAATTTTTGAATCTTCACTCATGCCCCCTCTCTGTGGAATAATGGTAACACCTCTGTACATACATTGCCAAAGCTTTTGTCTCCAGTTCCTGTGTGACAACTGCAACTGTTTCTGTTTCAAAACCGCAAGCAGATTCTATCCAGAAACAATACTCAAAAACCTCCTGTTACACTGATTTTCTATTTGTCCAGGAGGACCAGACTGTGTTTTCTGTGAACGCAATCTCAAAGAGAACAGAATTATGCAGAAAACTTTTTCTCACCTGTGCTTTTGACAAGAAAAAATTTGAGCATAGAAGTTTTCTAAATTTCTGGTTTATATCTTTTAAAAATGATCATCATCACTGTTGAGAAAGCATTAGTTAAACTATCAGTTTCTAACTTAGTTGCAAAAGCAAAACAGAAAAGATACGCAGAAGGTAAATCATACCTAGGAAGATTTGTTATCTGTTTTAGACTGGCAGATTTCAAATCAATAGACGGAGTTAAAATAAAAAATCTTGGACATCATTACATTTTGTGAACTGGAATCAACTAGAAAAAGAAAATAATAAGCAGAAGTTGGTCAACAAGGTGTTGAGTGTATGGAGTAAATAAAGCAAAGCATGGTATTGCTTTAGAGACTACTACTTTTTTATAGGATTCCATTTGCTTTCCTGAGATAACCAAATTAGAATTGTGGTATACTCTGAGACTCAGTCATCACCTAAAATCCCTGAGACACTTTAATTTTCCCTTTTTTGAAAAGAGTAAGCAGGAACAAAGGTAACATCCTACAGCTTTGAAGCATGCAAAATTTAGCTTTTATATTAGTATGCTGCTGAACAACTTTTGTACAATGAGAGTTTAAGCGTGGGCCTTCCAAAATATGAGATGTACTGGGAAATATTTGGGACAGTGGAAGAGAAGAGAAACCACCTTGGAAACAAATATGTTCCTGTTGGCTTTGTGAGTGCTCCACAGAGCAAACTCTCAAGCCATCATTATAGACTAGCAGTTTAATCCGGAATAGTTACTTCCTCTACACAGGGTACCTGCAGTAGAGTCTGACTGATGTGAGAAGAGGGAGGAGGACAAAAAAACCCATCTCATTGTCTCACTTATAAAGCAGATATATATACTGTGGGAGCCGCAGACGCTGCACTCCGGATGCCTGGAGTGCCTGGATAATCAAAAAAGATGGTTAAAAGAAAACAAGAAGACATATCACAGTCTTGGGCAAGTCAAATAGACTTTGTGTTCAAAGGAATAGTGAAAGGTTGGGCTGGAAAACTGCCTGTAGTATCATTGTGCAGAGAGCATGTCTTGTGACTGAAAACAGTTGTATCTCACGAATATTTTGCCCAGGCTCCTGTTTGGCTTCATAGCTCAGATCCATATCTGTATGGTATAAATTAAGAAGAAGAAGTACAACAGTTTGCCTGATTGCACCACAGAAGCCTGCTCTCAGATTTTTTCTCAGCCACTGCATATACCTCTATAGATCTGTAAATAATAACAATGTACAAAAACCCATCTCATGTTTGCTAGAATTAGTGCTCAGATTATCAGAAAAGCCACTATGTTTTAAAATATTGTATTATTATGGGAATCAAACTCTTTAGCTAGAAATAAAACAAAAATGGCATATCATAACTTGTCTTGTAATTTACAGGTTTTTTTATTTGTTGGAAGTCAAATGAGAAATTAATCAATGTCAGACAGAGGTAAATGTTTTCTATATGTAATATACTTGCCTGTAGATGAGATATGTCTAATATTGTCTTCTATGTATTAATTGATTATAATCAGCAAAAATGGCCTAGGAATTTCATTAATTGTTTCCACACATTGTGACTTTTGGGCAGATCATTAGATTTAATGAAAGTTCTTCCATCTAATACTTCTGTGTAGAACAGGGTCCTACAGTTCAGAGAATATTAAAAGAAAATGTCAGATTTAGCTGTGTATACCTTTCACAAGCCTCTGGTTGATAATCATACAAGATTGTTTTCATGACAACATGTTAGACTTTTAATTAACATTGTAAATCTGATTACTTGCAGATCTTCTAACCAGTCACCCATTTGCTAACTTATCATACAACTTAAAAATGGATTAATACGCATGAAAAATGCAAGAGGTTCTAATAAGATTTTATGCTGTAAAAGGAAGGTCTCAAAAGAATGCTTTTGTTCAGATTTAAAAATTAAAAGTTAGATTCTGTAATTTCAGATGATTTCTTCTTCTTAAATCATATGTACTTATCTTTATCTCAAATAATTTTGGACTTTGACTTCCATTCTTCACTCTCTTGAGTCAGTACATATGAAAATGTAAAAAGTTTTTGTGGCATGATTCGTCATTTTTGAAATGGAGGGCTTAGTATAGGAGCAATTACATAAAAAAATATGACTACCAATAGATTGACTTGTCTATAACCAGGTAAGTTATGTGTATTCAAGCAACAGTAGAGGTCTGAGTAAAGTAATAAAGTGAGGAGTTTCTTAAGACACATTGTACTTGTGCCCCAGAGAACAGACACCACAACTTGTACTGCTGACTGATCAATAGTGGATGCATAGATGGAAAAATGCATATATGTGAGAAAAATAATATTCTTAGGGCACTGTACTTAAGAATTGAAATTTTATAGTGTTACTACAAGTATTCAAATGATAAGAATTTGTGTGGTTTTATTAGTGTCCCAGATTTCCACTGCTAGTTTTTTTATTGGCTTGATTTCACAAGTAACATCTGCATGATGTATATTTTTTGTGCCCATGGTATCATCATCCTAATTATTTGATGAAAGAGCTAATCTGGAATTTCTCTCATGTTATGAGCAATGATCCCTTTTCAATTCTAATTTGTAGATATTGAAGACCCTTTGGACTTTTTTTTTTTTCTTAATGTGACAGCAACGTGCATTAGATTTTTATTGTCTTTCCTTTAGAGAACCTTTTCCCTACAGCAATATATCTTCAAGGGACAATCATGGAATCACTGAGTTTGAAAGGTACCTCTGGAGACTACCAAATTTTGATTTGGTAAATCAAACATCTGCCAGTTGCTCAGGATGTTCTCTAGTCTATTCATACAAGCTATTAAGTAAAAAGTATTGGTTGCAATATGTCTTTCTGAGGCATACCACTGCTGACTGATTTTTCAGCTGGACTTTGTACTCTTGATAACAGTGCTTTGAACCTGACGACTGAAAGTTTTCAATCTGCATCACTGTGTCTTTATCTAAGCTATATGAATCAGTTTGTTTATAAGCATCTTGTGGGAAATGCCTCTCTAAAGTGAGGGTAAACAGCATCTAGTGCTTTTCTGTCATCCACTATGTTAATCATGTCATTGTAAATATCTATCAGGTTGGTCAAGCATAATTTCTCTTTTGTAAATCTATACTGACTTCTTCCAATCACCATCATCTCCTTAATTATATTTGGACTTTTTTTAATATAAGTTCTGTTATTTGTTTCCCATAACCAAAGTGATGCTTACTGCCCTATAGTCTTTTGGATTCTCCTTGCTGTAATTGAAGACAACAGTGGCACTTGTTCTCATCCAGTCCTTAGAGACCACCCTCAATCACCATTACCTTTCAAATACAACTGAGAGGGGCTTCACAATGAAATCCTCTAATCTCATCCTCCACCAATAGGAAGTACTCCTTTCTCCTGATTTTCCATCTCCTCTCAGTAGTCTTAGTGTTGTTAATGACCAGAGTGAAGACTGAGGTAAGGCAGCATTTTATATGTCCTTTGTCACCAGAACTTAAAAGAAGCTTAAAAAGTAAGGCTGACCTCATTTTTTGTCTCCAGACAGGGAGGGGAAAAAAAATAGAAACAAAAGAGTCTTTTTCTTGTTCTTGGTCATATCTTTCTCCTACATCTTGAATATTTTGTCTGAATACACAACAAAATTTTTTTTGTCCTTGGATTTACTTTGCCAACCAGTACATCAATTCTTCACCATAAGGACAGCCCCTTGATGGTAGTTTATATTAGGTGTATTCCCAATAATTACATGAATGAGATTATGCACACAGCAGGCAAGTGGGGTTGTTCATAACCCAGCTGCCTATTCATCACCTTCAGGACTGAAAAGATTTAGCAGAATAACAGGTTAGCACTCATCTGTACTAAGACGTTTCTAGCATGATTGCTTTTGTAGAGATTTTACAAGATTCAGGTAGGCAACAGAAGTACTGTAGTGACCTTGTCCACACTTATTTTGGTTTGAATATGCAGGGTGGAAATCATAAATTAATTCTGCTCATATCGTTTCAATGGCAATATTTCTGTAACCAAGACCTTATGGGTTATTTAGATATGTGACTAGCAAGTTCCTGAGTGAGAACAAACTACTGTATCTCAATTTTAAGTAAAGTTAGCCTGAGTCAGCCTAAAGGACTGAGCATTTGACTTCTATAAATTGTAGGTTGTCTGACTGGAAGACACTGCATATTTTATGATGAAGAGGACAATTCCCTTTACTGCACCACTTCTATTACATAAAGAATATTGTTTAGTGAAAGGTTGTATTCTGTAGATAACTAAAAAATAAATCCTAAAGAACAGGACTATTCTGTGTAAATTAACACTAATCCCATTATTTCTAAAAAAAATTTAATTGTAATGCAAACTATAATCAGTAAGGAATGAGCATTTGTAGTATTTGACTATACTGTTCCCTGCTTCTTAATGTGCCTATTGGCACAGGCAGAACATTTGGCCAACATATCAATAGTAAAGAGAAAGTGAACCTCTCAAAATAGCATTTTATTGTTTTTATGGATGATGTATAGATCATCATAATTTTTTATAATCTACAACAAAAAATATCCTTCAAGAAATAAAATTATTTTCATAACTATAATATTAAAATATTAATAAGTTTAAGTATTTTGTGACCCCTGAAATGCATTCTTTTTGCAATATAAGGCAAAGTTTTACCGACTAATGGATGGATTCTTAATAAACAATAATGCTCATGTTCATGATTTTCTCTTAAACTGCATTCTCATCTTAAGACTCCTGTCTGCACATAGAATATTTTCATCCTAGTCTAATAACTGAAAATTTGCAGACAGGAGCTATGTATTTTGTATTAAAATACTTTAAAATGAAATAGAGTTATAGAGATTTTTACTGATATGTGCTCTTTTTTAGTCTCTGTATCATAAGTCACGAAATAATAAAATCACTTTTCATATTCAGGAGTACCACAATATTGGTATTACTCTTGTGAATCTAATTCTCATTCAAACCTTGGAATGAGTTTCTTTCCACCCAAAAAGGTACATTATACTTCAGAAGCATGGTCTGTGAAGATAAGGTTCTTAGGCCCAAACAGAAAGGCCATAACACTGCTGTCTGATCAGCTTTCCAATAAGAATGCAATGTGATTTATTTATGGTAATTAGTTAATTTAGTTAGAACAATGTGCTGTAGGCTTCAGCAAAAATTGAGACCAGTGGTTGCCCTTTGCTTGTGCACAGGTGTTGTGTTCCAGCGCATGATGGGATGCCTCATGAGTGAGGACAGCCGCCACCCACCAGCCAACCTCAGAGAGCTGGCACTATTTCAGGATGAGGGTGGCAAACAAGGAAGCTTCATGCTGGGAGCAAATGGATGCTCATGTTCAATGCAAAACAAAGTGAGACATTGCATAGCCTGTCACCTTTTATTATTGTGTATGCCTTTATTATTGAATATTGCAGGCTATATTAAATATATTTACAAATACTGTATATTAAGAACAGGCCATCATGACAGATGATCATATCTTATACGCAGGGAAGTTTGGGCTCTGACGTCTTTTTCAGGACCCTGTACTTCTTCTTGACATAGATAGTTCTGGGCTATCTTTCTTCTGTTTTTTGTTTTCTTCTCCACTCTCCGATCCTTAACTGTGTACAGAGCCACAAGATAAACAGTCACAACAAGCACTAATACATATGTTTCTTTTTTACCTCTTCTGCCCAACTGTGTGGACAGAAATTTCTGTCCTGAAAGGCACCCACAGCATGAACCCACACAAACCAAAACACCAGGGGACCAGGATGCTCACTTCCATCACTCCAATCCCTGGATTGTGGCCTCAGAAAGTGCCTCATAGGATCAAACCTCTACATTCTGTTGAAGACCATAGAATCTTTAAGGTGGAAAAGATCTATAAGACCAAGTCCAACCTTTAACCAGGGACCATCAGGTCAAGTAAACCATAGCACCAAGTGCCACGTCCAGTCATTTCTTGAATGCTTTCAGGGATGATTCCACTGCTTGGGTGGAACCCAATGAGGGCAACCCATTCTAGTGCTTGAACACCCTTTCTGTGAGGAAATTCTTTTGATGTGCTGCCTGAACCTCCCCTGGTGCAGTTTGAGGCCATTTCCTCATGTTCTGTTGGTAATTGCCTGGGAGAAGAGACTGACCTCCACCTTGCTACAGCATCCTCTCAGGTGGTTGTAGAGAGCACTAAGGTGGCCCCTGATCCTCTGTTTCTCCAGACTAAATAGCCCTAGTTCCCTTAGTAGCTTTTCACATGATTTACTGTCCAGATTCTTCCCCAACCTCATTTCCCTTCTTTGAACTTGTTCAAGAACCTTAATGTCTTTCTTGTAGTGAGGGGCCCAAAACTGAACACAGTACCTGAGGTGTGGCCTCACTGGTACCAAGTACAGAGAGGCAATCCCTTCCCTTGTTCTGTTGGCCACACTGCTACTTATACAGGCCAGGATGCTATCGGCCTTCTTGGCCACCTGGGCACAATGCTAGCTCTTGTTCAGCCAGATGTCAGCTAACACCTCCAGCTCCTTTTCTGCTGAGCAGCTTTCAAGTCACACTTTCCCCAGCCTGCAATACTGCCTGAGGTTATGACCAAAGTGCAGCGCCCGGCACTTTGTCCTGTTGAAAATCATACCGTTGGCCTAGGTCCATCAATTCAGCTTGTTCACATTTCTCTGCAGAGCCTTTCTACCCCTCAACATTCTCACCCAACTTAGAGTCACCTGTGAACCTACTGACACAATCAATCTCCTCAACCAGATCATCAATAAAATTACTAAACAGGACTGACCCCAATACTGAGCCCTAGGGAACACCACTAGTGACCAGCTGTCAACTGGATGAGGCACCATTCACCTTCACTCTCTGGTCCTGGTCATCCAGCCAGTTTTTATACTAGTGAGGAGTGTACCTGTCCAGGTGGTGCTGTGGAAGACAATATCAATGGCTTAAGTCCTGTTAGACTACATCCACAGCCTTTCCCTCATCTACCAAGCAGGTCACCTGGTCATAAAAGATCAACTTGGTTAAGCAGGACCAACGCACTTTCTCTGGCCTTTCATTTCTCTTTAATATACCTGTAGAAGCCCTTCCTGTTATTCTTTTTGTCCCTTGCCAGGTTCAGTTCCAGCTTCACCTTTGCACTCCTCGCTCCATCCATATACAACTATACTTCATCACTATACTCTTCCTGAGTCACCTGTCCTTATTTCCACTGTCTGCGCTTTTGTTTCTTTCTCTTCAGTTCAATCAGCAGGTCCCTACTCAGCCATACCACTCTGCCACCTTATTTGCTTGATATCTTGCTCCTGGGGATTGCTAGCTTTTGCGTTTTATGGAAGGTTCTTTTTAAATCTACCAGCTCTGTTCCTCTCCCTTGTCCTTGAGGGCAGTCTCCTTGAAAAGCTGAAAGTCTGCTTTACTAAAGTTTGTGAATTTTACTCCTTCCCTGACCCACATCTCTCAGGACTGCAAACTCCTCCAATACATAATCGCTACAGCACAGGCTGTCTCCGATCTTGATGTCCCTAATTACCTCACTTCGNTCAAAGACAGCTCATCACACTCAATCTAATCCTGATGCAGAGGGCAGTCCCCCTGCCTCTTCTAACCAGCCTGTAGCCATTGATAGCCATGATCCAGTCATGCGATTGATCCCAGCAAGTCTCAGAAATGGCTACTAAGTCATAACTTTCCAGCAGCACAGTGGCTTTCACCTCCTTCTGTTAGTTGCCATGCCCTAGTTGCAGGACAGAAACAATTTCCTTTTTCCAAAATCAATTTCCTTTTCACTAAATTATTGATCTCTCTTCCCCAATTCATGTGTGCTTGACTGTCATTTAACCTGCTTCTTGTTTTTCCCCACATGTTCAAATTGGCTCACTCAGGTGTACGCTAATGCTGATTTGAATCAAATACAAGTCTTCCATTATTACTGGGAAAGGTTTTTTCCTTCCTAGTGCCTTGTCAAGAAGAACCATTTTGATACCAAGAAAACAGATGAAAAAATATGTAGTAAGGGTCATGAAGACCCATCACACTGAGCAAAGTGGCTGAAGTCTTACTTTATTGACACCAGCAGAAGACTATTTAAGGAGTTTTGAAAGGAACAAGCAGAGTTAGACAAAGGCAAAATACTTACAAAATATTGTAACCTAACAAGACTTTTTAACACATTTCTTAAGAATGTGAGTTAGAAGTTCTGAAAATACAGATTCTTATCCTAGCCTAAAAGACTCCACACTTGGTAACTACATTGTCCTGCTATGCATGAATTCAGGGCATAATTTCCATACCCCATACTCATAATATTTTGAAAGTAGATACAGCAAAGGATGTAAATATTTGGAGTTTTCTGCCTAACATGCCACATCCCAAATTTGTGGCACATAAGCAATTTCTTCTTTTTTTCAGGAGAATATTTTTGTGCAAATGGGGGAACTAACCTCAAAATAAATAATAAAGAAAAAAAAAGAATAATGGCTTTAGTGCTTCCTCTCTGTTTCTTTCAAGAACAGTAAAGAATTAACAATTTCATTAATGATAATTGAAATTACCAATCACTAGTTACTCTGATATTCCATGGAGTCCAGACTGGAAGATCCATTTGTAAATGCATCTAAAATATTTTTTTAGTTAAAGAAATATTCTTTATGTTGTTCTCAGAGCTGATCTGTCTTTTCTAACAGTCTTGGATCCACAAAGAGAAAAAAACAAAACTATTTTCTTTTACTAACATGTCTAAGTGCCTTTGAAAAATAACTTTAAAATTATTTTTCTTTTAAAAATTTCCATAGAACAAGAGAAAAATCTCAGTGCTAAAACGATTAATTTTGCTGATATAAGAGCAGACATGGGAATAGAAATAGAAGTTATACCTTTTCCCATAACTTCCATGTGTTTTACAGAGGCAGACAATATTCAGTACAAGCAGATTAGCCCTTCAGAAGTTGGAATTCACATTAAAAATGAAAAACAAAATCGAGTTTTACCAAATGCTTCACTACTCCTTGGATACCTCTTTGTGTATTATTCTCTGTTTTCATAATGTTACAGTAATCAATATTTTTTCTAAAAATTTATCACAGAAAGCTTAGGCCATGAATTATAGTTAGTTATCAGTATCATATTGTAGCAGTACTGTTTTCTAATAGAATAGGATACATTTTGAGGTGTCTTTAAAAATATATATCTACATTTCAGTCATTCCTATTCACTTGAATTAATTCCCACCCCTATAAAAGATTGTGTGGATTAATTCCTGAGTGTTTAATACAAGATGTCTAAAATTAATGGGCACACAGCCAGAAGTTTACAGCAGAGATAATTCAGTGGCTTTACAAGGTCCTATGTATGACATGTCTGACCATCACAAAAATTTTCCACATCAATTCAATATCATACTCAGTTAGCTGCTTAGTAATAGAACAGAGAATCATTTAATTACATTCAGGCAGTCATGAGAATCCTGCCTTTAAACACACCTCAAGCTGAATAACAATAACATTTTGTGAGTTATTGTGGGCACTCCTGCACATATGTAACTATATAGCTTTCTATCGGAGTAACACCTGCTGGGATGGATTTTCATGGGTTAAATGTAAAATACACGTGCAATCCAATCCTCATGTCATTTACTATGTTCTTCACAGTGCATGAATTCCTGATTTCCACAGTCCAGTGGAACTGTACGTCCCCAGTCAACCTCATACAGTTCAATTGTCCAGGAGTCTTTGTAGGACTGGTTTGATTACTTCTTAGTATCAAATCTCTGAGCAGATTTTATTTCTCAAAACAGGAGGTCAGACTGTTGCACAGGTTTCTGAAGATGAAGGTTTCTGAATAAATTTATTGTAACCCAAGTGTGTGCATAGGCTTTGAAATATGCAGTTATAATCTATTAATTCATTGTCCTCTGTTGCTGTTTTGTTATTTGTTTGTTGGGTTGGGTTTTTTTTTAAATTTACAATAACAAAAAAGGATGGCATCTGTTTGTTCCAGATGGCTGATTTTTGTCATTCAACTTTCCATTTTCAGCAGCAGTACGTAGGTAGAATGACTTACCAAACTTGGAAACCTGATAAGAAGGCTGGACTGCTGCTGACCAGATGGGAATACTGTTGAAACAGATGTCACAGTCCCAGTTGTTCTCCTCAGTAATATCACTACCTCTAAAAGACCTCACTGCTAACACAGGCACCTAAATCCCCAGTTTGTCCATCTGGGAGCCTACATTCAATGCAATGCAGCAGTTGTTTACAGAAATATTCTCAAAAGTTTCTTGCTTATACATTCATGAGAGGACGACCTTCAGATTTTTAGGTTTTTTATCAGAGAGCTAGAACTACAGAACAATTTAGTCTTCTTTTTTCATATGCAATTTGCTCAGAAGTTGTGGATGGTACTAATTCAATTAACTGTCCTCTCATGTGGTACTCTTTTGCCATCTTTACTATAGTATTCAAAATATTATATGTTTATATGTTTGTATTTATATTTTACATGTATTATGTATATTATATTATTTTACACTGTTCTAAACACTCAAAATAACTTCCCTATAAAGAAATTACTTTACAAACCAAATTGCTGTGTAATAGAAAGTCTCTGGTGGAAAATAGCTCTTAAAACATTTAGAAAAAGAGCTTTTTCAATTATTCACAAATTACAAGTAAGCAGAAGTTACTTGGGGCAAAAAGTGCAGTGAACAAGTAGCCCAGACAGGGAATCAGGGAAAACAAAACAAAACAAAACAAACCAACACCAAAACCCAAAAAGATAAGCAAACAAAAAAGATACCACAAAGAAAAGAAAAATGTTATGACTTTCTGGTCAACAGCAATGAAGAAAAAGAAAAATAGAAATAATCATGCCACATGAACTTACTACTATAAAATCTTTGTCTACCTTGAAGCAATGACAGCCTGCAGCACAGTGTTTTCTTCTGATGTAAAATCACTTGGCAGAAGGTTGTAGAAAGAGATAGAGGGGTTCTAGAGACTAGATAACAAATGAAAAACTCAGTGAGAGCTGTAGCTTTCATGTTAATTTCTATGACAGCATGAATCTTCTTAGCAAGGACAGAAACCAGATTTTAAAACATGGCAAAATTTATTGTATAACCAGATGATTCATTGTCAAAAGACAAATATGACCCTCTTTTTTTCTTTCATTACTGCTGCTAGGAAGGAAAGAAATGGACCTGCCATATGGCAGTGAGGTCAGACACTCCTCACCTCTTGAGGCATGTGTTTGCTGACTTGCAAATAAGATCTGAACCTGCACTCCTTATCTACTGTCTTCAGTGACACAGACAGGCTTAATAGTTCAGAATTGTCAATCTAATTTCTACACACAGAGAATCAGAATTAATTTAAAGGTAGTTCAATGGTCTGGAAATCATTTCACATGAACATTCAGTGGCCTGCTATCAGACTTTTTACAATTGCGATAAAAAATAAAAGAAAAATTCAGATGATCATAGAGCATATATTTTTCTTTTCAATTGTTGTAGGACAAACATGTGACAACCTTTTTTTAAGTGCCATCTGGATAAGCAAAGGTCATTAGTCATAGAATCACGTTCATGTCATTAACAAATGAATGCATGGATCCACTGATCTGTAGATAAAAAAGCAATAACTGGATCGTTTTGACAGCTAGATGGTCTGAAGAAGTGCTATTTCTAAAAGCTGAAGGTGATCTGTTTAGGGTGTATAACATATGCTGTCTTCAGGACAACCCAGATTCTGGCTAAAAAGTGGTAATCTTGCATTAGTTTGCAGAGTCAAGATAAAAATAGAACAATTCCAGCAGTTTATATCACCTGGTTGTTGCATGCAGAAATGCAGTGCACCTTGCAGAATTTGACAAAAGGAGGGTCTCTATGTAGGTGCCAGTAACTGCACAGAAAAAGTTTATGTGGCTACTCTAATTTAGTCTGTACATTATGTAAAGTTTTATATTGAAAATCAAAGTGTCCTATGATTGCTTATTTGATTTTAATCATTTACATGTATATTTAGATTGTAATTTGTGCAAATACATTATTTGGAAAAAAATAGCTTATCTCATTTCAGAGAGTGTATTTTTTTGTCTTTCTCTTCAGTTCACATTAGTTTGTTATGACATTAACACATTGGCAGAACTTAGAAGTTGAATGACCCATTAATCAAGGGTTCTAACAGCATGTTAAACTATGCATGCACTAAAACGAAGACCCTGCAATTAAATTGTTTATTATAATATATATTGAGTGAGATGCTACCTAGACCTATGATCAGGTTTTTTTATAAAAACAATGAATGGAAGCAAAGGAAGGGGACAAAAAAGGGAGTTCTGGTCCTTTTAGACTAGTATGTCAGAATTGTTACATCCCTGGAGCCATTGAGGTTATGACACTGACTGCAGGAAAGTTAAGACTTCTTCTCAAGAGCAGACCATTCACAGTTAATCATGACCCTCATTTTGTTTGCCCTTTTGTGGGACATATATTCAGATCAGTTTCAGTATGATGGATAAAGGAAAAGCATAAAATTTTAGTCTGGCATGGAGATGGTAGTTCTCACCCACAATATGAGATTTCAATCTTCTCAATTAAGAATTTTTAAAGAAAAATATTTAACAAATTAATTCCTGCTATCAGTTATTCATTTTGTTTTCCCCTCTATTTATGTGTTCTTCCTCTACCCTTAATACCTTACTAACCATATGCAGAGTTCAAAAGCACTTTCAAATAGAAGGTAACAGGCCTGTTTAAAGTATAACCAGTAGCACAGATTTCTTTCAAAGGATATCATCTGAAGACTTTATCTGGTAGATGGGTAGAACTGGGAAGGAGGATGTTTGTATTTTCCCACGAGTTGGGCCCATTTAGCTGCCATTGCTGCTTACCCTTCTCCCCTTTCTTCCCTTTTCCTGGAAACTCTTTCCTTAAGCAGCTTAGGATAAGCATTCCTCATGATTTAGGCCTGCAAGTTATAACTAGAACTGACACTGTGTGCAATGGCTTGCTTGCTGAATACTGAAACTCAATGTTAACTCTAAATTCCAAGTATTATTTGGAGCCTGAAGAAAGGATAGTGTAAATAGGACAGGAAAAGAAGAATCTAGCACATTGAATTCACATGTGAGTGTCCCCAGAGTGAAAATCTGTAGTAGGGATCAACTGTCTTGTTTCCCTATAGCACACTAAGCTATACTTGAACAAAAATGGGAAAAATTATGATTTTTTTTTTGTGCATTGCTTTACTTATATTCGTTTTGTCAAGTCTATAAATCCAACTACATGTAGACCAGACTCCCTATGAATGTCAACTATTATTTTGTTGTGACTTACTCAGTTTGAAGAAGGGGTGGGAGAGGGGTAGAACTTATAGCAAAATGTTTTAATGGTCATACTTCTGGATGTGTGTGACTAGTGACTGCATAACATATACATAAATCCTTCACAATTCCTTTTTCTTGTCTTATGGCTGCATTTTATCTTCTTTTGAAGCATATATTCCATATTTTCACTCATGCACTGTAATGAGATTTTTCTGGAGACTGAATGCTACTCTTTACATTTTCTTTTAATGCTCCAATTTTAATGCTCTTTCAAACTGAATATTATAAAATAAAGGATCCAGATATTCCAGAAATATTTTATTCCAGAATTTGCTGTCTTAATTTGAAAGATGAACATAAATTAAAGACTAAAAAGTGAGGACAGACATATAAATCCTTATTTTAGTCTGATCATGGCTTAATATTTAGTGTGTACTGGGAACTATGATCAATGCTAGCAGATTTCATTTGATTTTGCTGCTCTTGGATAATGGAGGTAGATTGAATTGAGAGGCACAAATGACCTTTCACAACCATGTTTATTTTTTCATCACAACTAGAGTTATCAAAGCAGCAGCTTTCTACAGAAACTTTTTCTCATGCTCAACATCCTGTGGAACTGGAGTGGCTAATTCTGTACTGCATTGACCCACCCCTTGCTTCCGTGCTGGATATACCGTGGTATTTTGATATGATGGCATGCTATGTTTTGCCCCAGTACTAAACCAGGCCAACAAGAGGAGAAAGGGGTCAAGGTTCAAAACAGTCCTATTAGGCTTCAGAGTTTATTGCAATCTACTTTCTTATAAAAACACAGATAATTTCTGATATTCTGCCACAAGAATGTAGCTAAAATGACAGTATACTCACACATTTGCTGATGCAAGGATATGGATGCATATATACTCAAGCATTTGAATGGCCTTAACAAGGATGGTTAATTTAGATTGTAAGTTTCTAATCACATGGGTTAATAGAAGGGCTGTGAAGAGAATTTGATAAAAGGACACTTTAAATGATGAGAAAACACTATTCCATTTGAAAAAATAAGAGAAAAAAAAAGATTTTCAAGATGACGAATGTGCTCAGCTCTTTCTTTCTCTGAAAATTGTCACAGAAAATATTTTCAGAAAGCGTTATTTTAATGATTTTGTGATATACCATACTTCTGAAGAACATTCTCATAAATAAAACAACACTGTGTGTTGAGAAAGAAAAATGCAACTTAGAGGTTACGTACCCTTAGCTAGTTAAGTGTATGAAGATGGATGGGAAAAGAATGAAAGATCCAACAAAAAGTAAGAGTAGTGCAGGTGTTACACACAGATAACATAAAGGTGCAATAATTAATATTCTGCCATTATTTACCCTGGCAAAAACATTCTATCACAAAGAGCTGTGTCAGCATTCTGCTAGACCAATATTCTTGCTGGAGCAGTCTGCTAGAAGCTCTCACAAACAAATATCTGACCAGACGCTTCCCACTAGAGCCTGCCTGTCAAGTCATTACTTTAGCCAAAGAGTTCTTAGAAACAAACATCCTGCAAGAAGCTGCAAGTTTCCTGTTGAAGCCATAAAGTTTCCTGCTATTGTGATGCCTGAAAAATTCCTACATGCAAACAAACCATGTGCAAACTCCCTATAAAACTCAGAGAAAACACCTTGAGTATTCAGAGAGGGAAAAGGAAAGAGAGAAAAACATTTATCATAATGAAAAATCTCTCCCTACTTTTCCCTTCTCTCACTTCTTCACCTTTTCTCTTTGCTACTGCAAACTGTTTGTCTGTCATTGGAATTAAAGCTTTGCTAGCCTGGGGACCACTAAGGAAAGTCCAGGACCATTGCCAGTGGAGGCTTCCCTTGACATTCAGCAATTGCACCTGGATCAGCATGGTTAAAAAGCATCACTCAGCCTGGGGAAAGCCTGCAAAACAGTTCCTCATGAAAGCCAAATCAACATATCACAAGCCAAAGGCTGCATCCTCTCAAGCCTGCCAGACCACCTGGAACCACAGATAACCATTGCAAGCAGCAGAAATACAAAGACAGAGGAAAAGACAGAAAACAAAAAGTAGAAATGGTTTCTTCCTCTCCCTCCCCGCCCCCGCTCCCCACCCCCAAATATTTCAGCCAAAAAGAAGTTTGCTGGTGGCAAAATTTTCTTTGCATCTAGAATTTACCTTATTGTTTTTCCAAACTTTTCTTATTTCTTCTCTATCTTTGCATCTCTTAGCAACTAATTATTTTTTTTAAGTCAGGTTTTTAAATTAAAGGACAACTTGAGTTTTTATTTTGTTCAGGAAAACATTTGAACCTAAGTTCTTTCTGCAATAAGTAAGCAGACTGTAACAGCAGGATATATATATTCTGTACAAAACTGTATTAATTTGTTTTCAGGAAAGAGATAGTATTAGTTGTATGCATCTTCATCTGTATTTGAGGTCTAGACCCACAGTATTTTGCTTCATTAAATTATAAGTCATGGAGCCATATCACAGAATAATAGAATAGCACAAGTTGGAAGGGAGCTTAAAACATCATCTGGTCCAAACGCTCATGGGAATGGGAACCCAGATGAGATTTATCTAGCATTCTAACCAATTGCATCTTGAAAACCTCCAGCAGTGGGAATTTTACCACATCCTTTGGGGAGAATATATTCCAGCAAATTACAGCTCTTAGTGCAAAAAAAATCCTTCATATGTCAAGATGAAACCTATTCCAGTGCAACTGGCATGCATGGACACTGTTTTTCTTTATGTGGCTTTTCTGAGGAGATAGTCTCTATTTTCTTTGTAACTGCCCTCTAAGTGTTTGAATACTGTGATGTGTAAGCATATTGTGAGCTCCAACCACCCTTTGTTGAAAGACTAAACCAAACATTGATCTGCTTTAAATGTTTTATGTATATGGAGTATAATTGTACTTGTTAAGAAATGTATTGCTCACTATTTCTTTTTGTAATAAGTATGTATATGATTCATGTCAGTAGAGAAACAAATGGTTTTACTGAATGCCCACAAAGACATCAAACAAACTGTTGTAAGGTCATCAGTTTCCCTGGACCTTTATCAAGAAATACCTGAATCATGATAGGGTGCTGTCAAGACCCTAAATGTTATGGTTACTTCCAAAATTCCTCTGTCACCCTTTATGAAAGAATACATGAATTGTAGTGTAGTAATTAACCAATTGTAAAAATAACTAACACAATGACTTAGTTCTATCCATGTAAGGAAAAGTATGTGAAATGCATATGTGTATGATGTAATGAATATGTATGAAGTGGCTGAATAAAACCCAAGCACATGCTGTACCTAACACGTGAGTCAGTAGAGCCAAGGCTCTCCCCTTGTGTCCTGGCCCAATATTGTTTTTACCATATAAATAAACCTTTATAATAAAAATTTATTTGAGTTGAGACTGTTTCTCACAATTTTATCTCTGATTTTTGTTAAGATACCCTTAAAAGGAATACTAGAATTCAAATAATAATACAAATCAGAGAGTAAAGCTTGAGAAGTAAATCAATCAAAAATTGTTTTCAGAATTTGATCTTAAAAAGAGTGTATTAGAAGTATTTAGTCATGGAGGAATTGTTCTCTGTCACCAAAATAAATATAACCATTGATGTAGGTTTTATTTAGCCATCAAAACAAGGGTTCCACTACAAATAGAACTCCATCTATCTGAATGTGCAAATTCTGGAAAATTGGTGCATATTGACAGGGATGATTTAGACAGGCTGACAAGGCAGAAAAACCATAGCATAAAATAATAGAAAACCAGTGTTCTTAAACTGATACAGGAAGACTATTTTTATTTATCATTAAAGCTCTAAATCTCAAATACAATTTTTAACATCAGCTACATAATATCTAAGTTTTAACAATCTCTAGTTTTTCTAAAGGTCACCTTGACTTATAAGATTTACTGCTTTTCCTGGGATCAAAATATAGGATATATCACTTCAAATATTAGAGCTCTAAAGTTATCATAATTTTAGTGGCTTCTTTAATGGTTGACTATCAGGTGGAAGTTGCCTTTATTTTAAAAATTTACATAATAAAACAGAAATTTGAGAATTTAGGGTCATTTCAGTGGTATTTTAATTACACTGAGTATCTGCAAGAACCTCAAACTTCAGATATTTTTGTGAGATAATTAAAATAACCTCAGCACTTAAGGGCTCCTTTTTTCTTTCTTATTTACGTCCTTATTTATGATATGTAAGTGAAAGACTTCACCATCTGGTTTGATTGCTTTTACCTTTGAACAATAAATGAAAATTAATAGCTGTTCTTTGCATAAACTTTCAAGTCTTGGAATCTCAAGGTCTTTTAGTTTGTCAAAGTAACATGGCATATACAAATATTGTGTCATTAGCATATGTGACTTAAAATGAAAGATACCGCTAACATGGTTTCCTAATATCTTGTGACAGATACAAACCTAGGAAAACCAGATAGCCTCATTCATAAACCCTTTTACTGTCTTACTACTAATTCTTAAGAAAAATTGTCTGATATATTAACATGGCAGCATAACTGTGTATGGGATTGAAACATAATCATCTCAAATTATGCTTTTCATTGTTAAGGAGATCTCTGAATCTTGATTGCAAGTCACAATCCAGTTTGTATAGTTGTTACACAGCAGAGGTCTTATGTCTCATATACTGATACTATACTAATATAGCAACATTTAGGCCAAGACAGTAAAGCACACATGGATCTAGTTATTTTGTAAACAGGATAGCATACTAACTTTGAGGACTACTGTGTGACTGATTTTATGAATGCGAAGCTGTGGCACAGTACAAGGAAGATGGGAGTTTCCCTGGTTTCACTTAGGATCACTCGAGAGGACTGAAAACTGAAACATGCATGATATCAGTAATGAAACAGCAAAAAAACCAAAAAGAACAAAATAAACTTTTCTTTCAAGGATTAGTAGTCATATTACTACTACTACTGCTACTGTTATTATTATAGTGGACCAGGCATAAGAAGTAGTTTTAAAGATTTTTTTTTCTGGTTTAGTGTTTTGGGGGTTTTGGTGTTTGTTTGGTTGGTTCGGTTGTTGTTTTTGTTTTTTGTTTAGTTTGGTTTGGTTTGGTTTGGTTTATGTCCACCATGGTGTTTGTTAGGCTTAGTCTAAACCTTGCCCTGGGGCTCAGCCTAGCCACCAATAAAAATATTCCTCCTTGAAACAGGCATTGCAAAAAGAAAAGCCAGAGGGAAAAGGTGGATAAAGAAGGAAAAGGTAAGAAACCCCTAAAAGAAAACAGGAAAAAGGACTGAATTAATTCCCATTTCCCCAACTGTTCTGTTTCCTTGAAAGCATAATATAACTGCAACTGTGTAGGCTGGTTTTGGTAAGGGCATTACACAAATGTTATTTTCATTGGGATTCAACCTCAGTTCTTTCTTGCCTCCCACATGGCTTTAGACAGGTCTGGTGCACAAATTATTGAAACATGGATCTGGCAGCTGCAGCTTTTCTTTTTCAACTGAAATATTTTAACTGGGTAGCTGAATCCAACCTTTACAACAAATGGCAGGGCTCAGTAAACTGTGATGAAAGAAGAAAATAAATTAAGAGAGTGGAAGAAAGGAAATGGTAGACTATATTGTCAAAAAACAGCTGAGCTGAAGCAGAAAGCTGAAACATAGCAGAGATCAGCAAAAAGGCATTGAACCATGAGACTGAAGGAAGGATTTTAAGTATCAATAAACTTTAAATCAGGCTCTTTACCTATTCCTGAGAGAAAGAACTTTAAAGTAGAAATCTCTAATCCTTGCTCTTCCAGCTGAACCTTCTTGGTGTTTGGTTGAGCAGGCATCAAAACAGTGCCATTCTTTCCATCCTGGGAAAGGTGACAAAGTGAGAGAATTGCACACCCTGAGGTCAAGGATGGTTGCATAATTATTATTTTCATGGCCAGGTTTTAAGATGTCAAAATGGATTTCACTGACATGAAAGGAGCCCATTTGTTAGAGTTTACAATATTTATGTTCTCAGTATGACCTGTGTGTTTACCTTTTTGTCACCATCATATTAAGCTGTTTTATTCCTTTATACTTTCCATCATATTGAATTCACTATATTGAATGGCACTGAATAATAAATGTCATACTTATTGAACTTGCTTACTAAATCAAAATAGTAATAAGGAAGATAGGTTTTAATGCAGGAAAAAGATTTCTATAGGGCTTGTGTTTTCCTTGGTAAAGAAGAACAAAACCATCTAAATACTGAGACAACATAATATGCAAAACACCTTTCATTTTAAGTTCTGTGTCATTTACTGAGTTTGCTTGAAAAAATTTGTTTTTCAGCTTCTCTAGCATTGGTCTGTGTAAGGTACATGCATAACCATGTGCAGAAACAATTTGTTTACCCTTATATTTAATTTTCTCTAAACTGAATCAACAAGTGACCTGGATTGCTTTTAGGATTTCAGTTCAATGTATTCAATGTGCCCTTCCTTCCTAGAATTAAGAAATTCAAAGATGAGAACTGCCACACAGTTACTGATGATTACATGTTTTCTGGTACAGAATATATTGAAGATAGATGGCAAACCCTTCTAGTCATGTGCTGATTATTCTGCCTTCAGCTACCTTCATCCTCACTTAAACTTTTGTTCTATGAATCTAGATTGATTTTAATCACACCAATCAAATGCTATCATACACTAATTGTTATGGTTACAGCATATGTTTACAACATGAGATTTTCAATTTATATGATTTCCGACTCTGTCTAAATTGATAAAGTTAATTAAAGTAATTGTGGATTAAGTTACCTTAGCTAAAGTGATGGCATACAGATTTAACATTTTTTCAATAAGAAAGTCATTAGCATTCATTAGATAAGCCTCATGATTACTTTGTAGTGCGACATTGACAGACGACTGAATATCAGAAGTTGTCTGAGTGTAAAAAAAATGAAGCAACTACTGGATACCTAACTACTTTTCAGGTGTAGTACATGATCAGAGCACATTTTTTCAAGACTTAGAGATGTATAACACCATGGTGACACTGTTTTTGAAGTTCCCCTCCATTTTCTTTATCTTGAGATCTGATTTTCCATACCAAGTATTTTTATTGTTAGATTTGAGAGTTTAGCTTTGTTACTTATTAAGGGAGCACACATGACAGCTCAATTTCTTTATTTTTTTTTTCTTCAGGGATCATTATTAGTTACTAAAATGTACAGCTTTGGTGAGTTTAGAAATAGCAAGTTCCATCACAGTGGGATGAACTCCATGGTGTTGAAACAACATTGGCTATAAACGCTGCTATCTAGAATCTGTAAAAAAAAAAACCCAACCAAACAAACAAACAAAAAAACCCCACTGAAATGGCCTTTCTATTCCACTGCTGGCTGCTGTGCATGTAATGTCAGAGAGGATCAGGAGTGATGTCCAAATCACAAATGACTGGAACTATTGCACTTAGATGAGGACTTGTCATGCATGAGCTACAGCTTAGTTGGTTTCAACTGAAGTTGAATGCAAAGAGAAGTTAAAATTGGATTGGTCAAAACTGGATTGGTCTAACAGAAATGAGAAATCAATCTTTCTCCCACACAGAACAATGAGAAAAATGAGCTCTGTGAAAAGAGATAGGGTTGGCTGGGGGAGGTGATTGAACTCTGAGATATTGTGAGGTTATACAGTGACTGCCCTCTCAAACAGACAGTATAGCAACAGTACAAGAACAGTATATTTTAATTCTGTTTAAATTAGTGTGAGGTATCCTTACAGAAATATTTTTTTTTCTGTCTTGCAATGTTTTAAATAAATACATAACTTAGAACTGAGGTGTACAAATTTGGCTCCTCTGAGATGTTAAAGATCTGTATTGTTGCTTGTGCAACAGAATAAGACACTTTCCCAAATTAAGAATTAATTCATTACTAGATTTTAGGTAATGTAAAACTGCTGTTTAGGTGTGTCCAGATATTAAACCCTGCACAATATTTCCATCTGTAAATCTGATGATGGGAAATCCATATTTAACCCTGACAATGTTAGTTCTTTGCACTCACTTGCGCTTTGAGGGAATGCAGATAGAAATATGGGACTCTGCCAGTAAGAATTTGCTAGGTATTCTCAGCTTCCACTGCTTTAACTCCATGAACCAAGGCTTCAAAAATTATTCTGCTTTGATTGCCTATTGGTCTTGTAAAAAAATGAGATAGTCTCCCGATAGCTGTTCTGCACCTACCTTTAATTTCTGGTTCTTAGGACGAAGAAAGTTAATTTGCCTTTCTAAATAAAAATGCATAGAATGCTGACCAGCAGATATATATCCAGGCATGGATATATATATATACATGCAGGCATGTATATTTCAAGTCTTGTTAGTGGTATCTTCTGAATTGTGCAAAGCTTGGTATGGTTTAATATACCTTTCATCTTTTGAAGATCTGTGCTCTGATTTTTCAGGTTACTTATATTTTTAGCCACTTTGTGCTTTCCCTAGTAAACACTTCTACAAATCATCTCCTAGAGCAGAACAAACTACTTGTGATGTATGCTGCAAAGCTTGGTTTTAATCATTTGTCAAGGCTCCTGCAGAAGCCCTGTAGCAGAACTGTCACCAAAATTTGCTCAACTGCTTCAGCTGAAGTATCATTCTTTCTCCTTTCTCCCAGCAGACTGAAGAGTGTTTGCCACATTCATTCATAAACTCTGAGTCATTCAACAAGTTAACCTGAAGCATATAGGCAATATCCTCCCGGAGGCAGCAATTCTGATATATTCTTAAAGCTAGGCAGTCTGGATACACTAAAGGGGAAAAGGGCCCGGTGATAACTGGACTGTGTGTTCAAAGACTGCATGATAATCTCCACAAGCAAGATGTATGGTACTGTTTTCCATCTTTCAAATAATTCTTTTTCAAAATTCTGAGGTGCTTTGATTTATAACCTTAATGATTCAGTCTGAACATAAAAAATAATAATTGAACTTACAAAGAAAGCAAGGGGGAGTATCTTACTTTGCTGCTTTGATACAGATGTGCCTGAAATCCAAAATTTCTCATGTCTTAGCAGGAACCATGGTCAAAAATCCAGTAAACTACTGGGAAAGGACTAAATAAAAGAGTTTTGCTACCACTGAAAATGCTGCAATATGTATTTGTTATTTATAGATATAGGAATGCATTTTTCCAAAAGCAATGAAACTTTTCAATAATTTTTCTTTAAATATTTATAAAGGTGAATATGCAAAATTTCCTATTAACTTCCATGGGTTACAACCTTTACAGAAAATGCTAATTGCAGCAATATTCTCAGCGGTTTCATATGCATATAACTTTCTATATTTGAAGTGAAATTTTTTACCACTACTTATTTGTTGCATATTTGGTTTTTGCCAGATGATTTTGTAAACATTTCAGTGAATGAGAAATTGTTATGTTCATATGTATTCAGAAGTGTATAGGTGGATAATGAGCAAGAGTATCTAGAATACAAGAATAAAATTTTAGAGTCATTAGTAGATAGTAAGGAATGTATGTTTAAAAGGCATTTGCACTACTTCCTAGACAGGAATTGGTGTGTTTAGATTGGCTAAGTAATGAGTTCTAGGTGCAAAACTTGAGCATAGATTACTCCATTTCCCCAAAGAAGAAGAATTTTTCTCTGTAGGATGTGTGAAGCATATGGATGGAGTATGCTGGAATAAGCCTGATTATTTTTGGTCCATGCCTATTTCAGCTGATGAAGGAACATCCATAAAAAAAAGTGTTAAATTCTGTTATATTAAAATCTTCAGAAGTTTAATCATGGAGACAAACACAGATGTTTCCACCTCTCACCAAGCAAATGAGGATTCTTGTGTTGATTCTTCCATATTAATCCTATTAAAATTCTATATTCCTGACTCTGAGGCTTAGGCAACCTTATTAGAAAGGTACATAAATAAATTATGCTTGTTTACAGTGATTCTTTTCACTTTCTCAGATGCACAGATTCCAAGAAAATATCCAAATCAGACTTAAATAAAATAGCAAAGTAGATCTAGCCTGGGAGACCTGAATTGCTAAGTAATTGTAAACAGCAAATTGATGTTATTTTAAGGTATAAAAAATAGAGATCTTCATGTTGGAATAATTTCTTTTATACAGTTTTTTCAAACATATATATATAATATATATATAACATAATATATATATGTTTTTTCAAACATATCCTGGAAAATGGCAGATGTTGTGCACCGCATTTCTTTTCCTTGAAAA
Source organism: Campylorhamphus procurvoides (assembly GCA_013396655.1). Classification (NCBI taxonomy): domain Eukaryota; kingdom Metazoa; phylum Chordata; class Aves; order Passeriformes; family Dendrocolaptidae; genus Campylorhamphus; species Campylorhamphus procurvoides. The sequence goes on along the minus strand of WBMV01003593.1, from coordinate 49,222 downwards.
TAGAAGGGCAGGATATAGGTAGGTAAAAACATAGAACAAACCCAATTGGAAGTGAGCTTAAAAGATCATCTAGTCGAGTATTTTGTGAGAAAGTGAGCCTACATGAGGTTATCTATCTGTCTCTGTCCAATCACTTCTTGAAAACCTCCAGCAATGGAAACTATTATATCCCTTGGGGAGGATGCTCGAGTGAGTGATTGATCTTACTGCAAAAAATTTATGTTGAGATGAAATCTCTCCCAGTGCAACTTGCACCCATTTCCCATGGTCTTCTTGGTTCCTTGTGAGGAGATAACCTTCAAACTGTTCCCTGTGTTTTCAGAATGCTGCTCTTGAATAATTCTCATCATGCACAAGCTACTTTACATTTTGTGGTTTCTTCCCATGGACTCCTTCACAGCTGGTCTCAGCATACTGAAGTTGTCTCTCTTAAAACACAGGGTCTTTGCTCTGCTATTGAACTTCAGTGGGCTCAATAGGACCTTAAAATCCACAACATTGTGGTTGTTGTATCTAGGGTTACCATTTGGAGCAATGTTGTCAAGTAAGTCTGCTGGGTTTATGAGCAGTAAATCCACTGTTCCTAATCAGCATGTCCAGTATCTGTATCAGAAAGCAGCCCTCAATGAATACCATTAACCTGATTAAGAGCTTGTGATTGTTATGTGGTTTTACTAGCAAATGTCAATTTAACTCAAATTAGTCACAAGGACAAGTTTTTCTTGACCCAAGACTTCCATGAGGAGATGAGGAAAGGTTTTGCTGGCCTTGTCATCCTATTTGGGAGGTCAGTAACAGATACTTAACAAAAGATTTCCCCATGGTAACAATCACTTAAGACTTGATCCACAGAACTTTCATGGTTTCCTTAGCTTACCTCTATATAATCGAATTTTTCTATTACATAAGGCTTAACTTCAGCTCTTCTTCCTCCCTTCTTATCCTACCAAGAGATTTTGTATCCATCCATCATGGACTTCCAGTGACATGATTTTTCCCACTACCCTTCTATGATTAATATGACAACAGAACTATCAGACTGGGCACAGCACTCCAGTTCTTGCTGATTCCCAGATCACACGTGTTAATATTCATACACTTAAGGAGGCTGTACATAGGGTTCTTGTTCTTGCAAAGGGGTGGAAATCATTCTTCAATACGCTGGGATGTGTTCAACCACCCCATTGTTTCTGGACATGGAGGTGTCACAGCTGTGAACTATAAACCCAAGTTTCTTAGTTTAAAACACGATTCATTCAGCCAATCTGCTAGTGAAGATTCTCATGCCTCTTCTACATTAGTGGATCCTATCTCTCCCCAGTAGAACATCACTTTATCATAGAAACCAAAGACCTGAACAACATCAGCCACAAAGCCAGGTATTGATCTGCATGATACATCAACTGTTGTACCCTGGCTCTTGGCTCGCAACACAGAGCAGATCACTCAGGCATCTGTCTGGTCACTTGGACCTTCAGGGCTTAAAGTCCTGGTGATCTGCCACAACTTTTGCTTGCATTCATGCCCGCATGGAAAAGATATAGATAGTAGTAGTCCATGTTTTTAACTACTTGTGGCAGTCTCTTTACAGTAAACTGGTTCTCCGTTTCTGGCAAGCTACAGACTTCCCTTGCATGTATACCATGCCAGCAGATAAATATCTCTGTGACTCTCAGCAGTCACCCACCACTAGCACTCTCTCTCTTTTGCAGTTTTAATTATGAGCTGACAAAACATTTTCTCCCTATAATCATGTTCATTGATCTTGGCAACTGTAAAGATTGCTATTTGCTATTTGGTACATACAAGGAGAGAGAGTGATGTGATATCCCATTCCCATGAGTCATCAGAGATCTTCTCCTCTAAGGTGGTGTCTCTTCATTGTTGGCACTGGCAGCCAGTGAGATGGATCCTTATTATTTTTTCCTCTTCTGCATCGTTATCTACTTCTGGTTCCCTCTCCTTAATACAGTGTAACTTGATAACTCCCTTCTGCACCTCCTCCATCCACTAGTCGAATAACTCCAACAGAGCACACTTTGTGTAGGTGGATCTTCCACCTTCTTCTGCCCAGTGGGTAATAATGCAGTTTTTACAGCCCTGCACCTAGACAGTATCTTCCTTAATGAGAAGTCTGTCTGGATGACACTTCCATCCACTGCAAGCTAACCCAGCTAGCTGGCTGGTTTCTGTCAGGTGCAGACACTAGTACTTGGTCTCTACCACCACACTTTTAACATTGAAACACAGATTAAAAAGCCCTTTATTCTCTGGAGACCTCAGGCCGCTGGGTCACTTTGCATAGCCACCAGTTTGGTGAGTTGACTGGGTTTGCAGCTGAAACCAGTGGATGAACAGAGCACATAGCAACACTATAACTTTCTGCACACCCAGTCACATGAACTGCCATGAAAGTTGGATACCACTTCCACTTTGTCTGCATGCCCTGTTTATTGGTCATCCCTCTGGGTAGAATACATGCAGCTTCCTACAGTTTAAACTGGTAATGGGTACCGATGACACTGCTGAGCTGTCACCCACCTCTCTTGTGAGACCTCTCAGCTGCCAGTTTGTCCTACACACACACAAATTAGGGGAGTTAGGGAACCAGAAACCCCCTCAGACACTCCCTGTGGACCTCACAAGTCATACTCTTCCTAGCACATGGCATTTGCTGCTGCTGCCATTGCTGCTAGCATCATCTTCAGGCATCATTTATGTTTCTGTAATAGAATAATGCAAGTGCATCCAGGATCTTTCATTCATGAATTAGAAACCTGTATCTGTTAATACACTTTCTGATAAATGCAACAGCATTTATAATGATCCCTTTTGCAAATACCTATCTCTGTTGTCAATCCATGAGATTTTTAAAGTCTAGAAAATGCAATGGGAAACGTAGCAAATACAAGAACCTCACTGGTACGCTGTGTACCTAGACATTTTTAAAGGAGAGGTTTGATATATTCTACACTGATTTCAAATAACTGTATTCAGAAGAATGAAACTGATGGTAACATTAATAAAAATGTTACTGGTGTTTGCTGTATAATCTAATTTTTATTTGTACAGATAATGCCTCATTTTTTGAGCTTTTCAGATTGCATAGGTCTCTATCTCCAAGGAAGAAAAAGATTTTGGATGCTTTTGTTATCTAACAGTTCTTACTATTAAAAACCAACTACCAGTGAAATCTTACGGAAAACCACTTTTTATTCTGTTACTTAATACGGTGGAAAAAAAAAAGAGAGCAAAAAAAAGCAAGCAGTGTTTCATCGATATGGATCAAAAATACATAAACAATAAAATTTTACTTCAAACTCCTTCTTAGTTTTACTCATACTAGAACATCAATATTACTATGTTAGCACAAAGAAGAGCCTGCCTTGGAAAGAAACTAACTGAATCAAAATCACTGAAAGAATTAGTTTTCATGCAGCCCATTAACTGCCACATCATTTATAATTTACTGATTTTGTACAGAATAAAGGAAAGAATAAATCCAGGCATTTGTAGTGACCCATGGGAGATATAACGATGTTCAGGACAACTGCTCAGTCCACACTATCTGCCTGTTTGACAGAAGGGCAGGAGAGCGGTGTGCTCGTTGACCATGTGGACTTCACACACTAAGGAATCCAGGGCAGTTTTGCAGCAATTTGTGCTGTCACTGATGGCAAGCAGCATCAGTGAAGTCTGCTATTATATCAAAGTCACAACACAATTTTAGACTTCTGAACCAGTCATGCATTTTGATTGACACTTAAGTCAAAAGAAACAGTCATCCAGACAGGAAGAATACAAAGAAAGCAGTTACGCAGATTCTAACTTACATACAGATGTTTGGTTTTTACTGGGTGGTTTTACAGAATCTTTCCTAATAACAAGGATGCTTCATATGCTATTTATATTATTGCAGGTATGCATTTACTTATATGATTGTAACACTGTGTAGACATGTTCTATCAAATTTTGTCCCTGAATATTTCCTTTTTGTCTGAGGTATGATACGTAGTTTATGGCAAACTTATATTTCCATAGGGAAATTGATTCTGAATTAAATCCTAAGGTAACACATCTATCTTACACTTTATTTTTCAAACAGTATTAGTTTTAAAAATATGATTGCTGACTATTAGAGAGTACTCTGTAGAATATGTGGTTTCAATTTACTTTTTCTGTAAAGTATTTAGCTGAAAGGTATAAAAGTAAAAATTTTAACATAATTTCAGTATTTCTCATATGAAAAGGATGTGAGCATAATAGTTGGAGTGGATGTCCACTACTCAGAATTACTTTCTTTTCTCATCCACAAGAAAAGCTTACTTCCAAAAGCCAGCCATCACCTCAGTTTCCCTACTCATGATCCCCATGTCTGCCCAGCCTGCGGAAGGTATTTTGCTTTTTCACTTCTTTATAACAGTTCCTCCAGATTTTCCACTTTTAATCAGACTGCAACTAAATGGGTATCCTTTAGTATCCTTGAGGAAATCCTCCACCGCACACAGCTTAAAAGTAACTTTTCAAATAGCCTCATTGATAGAGACCGATTTTCTTAATTGACAGTCTGATAGCTCTTTTGCTGGCTTTCCATTGGATTTAGGAGTGATTGTATCTGCAAATTTTTGTTTGGTTGTTTGCTTTTGGTTTTTTTCTTGTTTGGACAGTTCAGGCTGCTACTGAAATAATTTTGATTTCAGTCTAAACGTTTTTTCTATCCAAATATTTTACATGGGCTTCTGTGTTGAGCCAGCTTACACAATGGTGAACAACCAAAATCCAGAATAATTTAAAATCTCCTTTCTCTAAAGATTGTCAGGAGGAAAAAAATATAAAACTCACCCAAACAACCAAAAAAGACCCTCTCCCCCCACAAATTATTCAAGTACTGGTAAGAATATTTGAAAGACACTGGAGGATTTTGATACAGAAAATTATGAAGAAATTTTAAGAAAAAAGCAATAAAGGAAGTTTTTGCATATGTAATAGTCATTCACACACTGCTAAATTGCACATAATTTGAATGTTTTCAATGCAGAAAAAGTTCTTTATGTAATACTAGAGTCTTCTTTTACTGTAGTGGTTTGGCTGAGCAAAAAAAGCAAACAAACAAAAAACCAAAACCAACCAAACAAAAAAACACAAAACCAACCAAACAAAAGGAAACAACACAAGTACATATTTGGACAATTTTGAAAGCTGGAACTAGAGAGGTTATTAAGCCTGTTATTAACTGGTCAATGCAACGCAGGGAGCAGGTTAATAATTAATCATCTTGTGTTCAGGCTAAGCAAAACCCTTCATCAATTTCTGCGAAGAATGTAAGAAATTACAGAATTGTTTTAGGCTTAACATTAAACACATTTATGCAGTTTGACGGAGCAGATCCTTATTGACAACTCTGAAAATACAATATGTCCTCCTATAAAATACATTAACAAGAGAAGCATGGATGGGTGTTTGTCAACACCTATTGTTGCAGAGAAGTAAATAAAAGCATGTATTCAAAGTGCATTAAATTCTATAATAACAAATACCTAATGTGGATTATTCTGGAACTATTCTGAGTTTAATAGTAAAGAGGTTTTCACCCAGGGAGTGATTGAATGCTGGAACAGGCTGTCCAGATAAATGATTACAGCACCAAGCCTGGCAGAGTTCAAGAAACATTTGGACAACAGTCTCAGGCACATGGAGTGACTCTTGGAGCTGTTCTGTGCAGGACTGAGTTGGACTCAATATTTGTGCGTTGCTTCTAATTCAAAAGACTCCCTTCTAATTCTGTATTTGGTTGATCTAAAAATATGCAGTGGAGTTCTCTCTTACTTTTCAAAAATCCACAGTGGTGTCCACATGTATTCAACCTCATTATACATTAAAGAATACTCTGATGTTGTGCTAAGCTACTACGAAGCCACCGTTCTTAAACTCATGTGGACACAGGGTCAAGGAAGATGAATTTCTCTAATTGCCCAAACAAAACAGTCAGATTTTGAGGAAGCCTTTTTCCCCCGCTGATTTCTTCTTTACATCAGAGGCCATTTACCTGAGGATATTTATAGGATATAATTCCATATATGATTGAGAGATATATATATATATATCTCATATATGATACTATATGTCACAGAGTACTCAGAGTATATACCACAGAATACTCAGAGTGCATGCACAGAGTTCCTAAACATCCAGCCTGTAGCCTGAGGGGCCAGGTGTACCCTGGGCAGCTGCTCCAAATGATCGATTGTTAGCAGTCTGTGAGAAAACGACACAGAGGGTGTAGAATACAAAGCTGTGGCCACACCCACATAGTGACAAACTGGTCCCAGCCACTATAAGCAGGACATCTTCATTACTGTGTTACTCTATTTTTTGACTCAAAGCATCATATCTTATTTCTTTTGAACTCTTGCATAAATCTGATGATAAGCACAGCCACAAGGACTGTCAGCAGACGGTTCATTTCTATTCTGAGGTGATCCTCGCAGATAGCCAGTCTCATCCAGTGCACAGTGGGGAGGACTACAGCAGAAATTCTGGTCTCCCAGATTTCATTCTCAGCTGTCAAGGCCAGAAGATAATTTGTATTCAAAGCTTAAAACTGACAAGTAACTTCTCCACCCTTAGCCATCCCTTATTTAAGGAATCCTTCTTTACTTACGCTCCACTCTTACATGGTATAGATAAGACATTTGGGGTTTTGCACACTAAGGATTCTCTCTATAGAGTAGCCATCACTCCGAAGTCTTGACTATAATGCAATACCAACAGCAGCACACCTAACAATTGATCAAGATATAAATCTAAGGAATTTGAAGATCAAGTTTTATGTATTAAGAAACTTGTTAACCAAAACATTTCCAGAGATCCAGTAATGCAAGTCTATGCTTATGCTAATGAGTATTTTTTAGCTATGCCATTTTATTTGACTCTGCTGTTCTGCAGATGAGAAAATTACTTATTCACACAGTTTGGGGTCTTGATGCTCTTTGCCTGCAGCTTCAGTAGACAGTTAAGGAGGGAACCTAGTTTACTGTATATAATTTCTCCTCTTTAGTCCACTACATTTCTGGTCAGAAGTAGAACAGGAGGGGATATGATTATTATCACAGCACCATGGAATCACTGAATATGCTGGGTTGGAAGGGACCCACAAGGATCATCGAATCCAACTTCAGCCCCTGCACAGAACCATCCCCAAGAGTCACACCATGTGACCTAGAGTGTTTTCCAAATACTTCTTGAACTCTGTCAGGCTTGGTGCTGTGACCACTTCCCTGGGGAGCCTCTTCCAGTGCCCAACCACTCTCTGAGTGAAGAATCTTTTTCTAATGTCAAACCCAAACCTCCCCTGACACAACTTCCTTGAGTCCTATTACTGTTCACTACAGAGATCAACACCTGCCCCTTCTCTTCCCCTCACAAGGAAGTTGTAACTGCGAT
>WBMV01003593.1:22804-41680 GCA_013396655.1 Campylorhamphus procurvoides | reverse complement strand
TCATACATTCCTCCCAAGGCCCTTCACCATCTTCATTGCCCTCCTTTGGATGCTTTCTAAAACTTACTATCTTTCTTATATTGCAGTGCCCAAAACTGCTTAAAATATTCAAGGTGAGGCTGTCCCAGAGCAGAGCAAGACAATCTTGACCCCTAATGGTGATGCTTTGCCTGATGTCCCCAGGACAAGGTTGGCCCTCATGGCTGCCAAGGCACTGGTGACTCATATTCAACTTACTGTTGGTCAGGACCCCCAGGTTCCCTTCTGCAGCACTGCTTTCCAGCATCTCATTCCCTAGTCTGTCTGTACATCCAGGATTGTCCCACCCCAAGTGCAAAATCTGACCCCTCCCCTTGTTGAACTTCGTATGGTTGGTGGTTGCCCAGTCCTCTGATTTGTTGAGGTCTCTCTTCAGGGCCTCCCTGCTGCTGAAGGAGTCAACAGATCCTTTGGGTTTGTGTCATCTGCAAACTGGCTTAGTACCTCTTACAAAGAAGTAAATATTGCTCTTACTCTTTTTCTGTATCAGAGTATCAACCTTTTGCTTGTTACCAGTCCATGCACTTTAGTTCATCTGATTTGTCACTCTGATTGAGAAATATTCTGTTCATATCCTAAGACAAACATGTAGAAGAACTTGCAATGTCAAAGCTTATTGATTTCTGAAGGGCTTGCTTCTGATCTTTCTTTTGTCCTCAAAATATTTCCCCATCCCTTTAGTATGTTCCCATTGTAATTATTTGATAACTTCAAATTACTTGGGATCCAATGTTGATCGAACTCAGAGGTGTTAAAATGGAACAGAAGGCCACCTTTTTCTANNGAAGGCCACCTTTTTCTATGTTATGGGTAAAGCTTCTCTTTAAAAGTTTTTAACAGCTGAGCACCCTTTCCAAACAGCATTGTGTCTTTTGAAGGGACAGGTACCTTCTTCTTTAAAGCTTGTGGTTTCTTTATATATTTTCAGCTAGGGGCTAATAAGCTCTTATTTCTGAGATGGTCACTGAAGGACTTGGCATTATTTTTATCCCATAAAAATTGTATAAGCCACTTTATTCCTCACCAAACAATGAGGAAGTAGAGATGTACGACAGCTGGTGGGAGATGCTCCCCCTTTTTGCCTCCCCCCCACCCCGAGATGCCCCAGAGACAGCCACATGGACACCGCAGGATGGGAAGCAGAGAGAGAGAGTTTATTAAAATGGCTTAGGGTATAGATAAGTTTTAGGGGAATCCCAATTATTACCAATAGAAATCAAGGGATAAGGACCAATGAAAAAGGGTTAACTAAGGGTCAATAGAGAAACTTAAACAGAGGCCTTCAAGGATGAATTCCTTAGGGCTTAGCTACATAAATAAGGGGTGCTTCAAGGGGTCCTGGGAAGAAGAAGGATGACCAAGTAAAAAAGACAAGGAATCCATTTTACAACACAGTAAAACCCTCAGTTTTTAAGGCACTTTGGCTGGTTTCTTCATTTTCTTCACAGACCCACTGCCACAGAGATGTTTTGAGCTGTACAAGTAACATTCCTAAGCCCTTGACTATATGTATATTCTAGTAAGCTGAAATATACAGGTTTATATGAACTAATGCAAATAATTTATAAAGCAAATAGTCATTTGATGAAGTAAAAACTGTGAAAAGACTGTTTCTAAGCAAGAAGAGACTTCGTGGGACAATCTCAATGCTTTTAATTGAAAATAGCTAAGTTTTCATAATCTGACTCTGTAAGTGTGAAATATTTTGATTACCAGAAAGTAAGCAGTAGATAACTCAGGTATCTCTGCAGATATGCAGTGTCATATAAAGGCATGCTAAGGCAGTTTAAGCTATGATGATTTATGAAAACATCTGCAATGACTGGTTTCAAATCAAGCAATTTTGAAGACTGGCAGAATTAGATGTTATCACATTTAGACTTGTCCACACTAAAATGTCACTGCACTTACTTTTGATCCTTTCTTGCTCTGCACTAACTATAATTTTCAAACATGAACTGTAACTTAATTTATCCAGCCTTAAGCCAAACTGTAGGGCATATGATGTGTCACCAAGAATTCTCTCTCAGAGTAGCCACAACAGACAATTCAGGAGACCCTTGAACTGCACTAAGGATAAATTTTCAGCCAAGTAATACACAGCCTTACCAAATGGGATCTGATATTGGATCTGCTGGTTACAGACACAAATAAGATAGTCAGATACATAAATTTGAGGCAGCCTGAGATGCCATAGTCATGCATCGCTCATGCAGTTCTACCTGGGATCCTCAGTACAAAAAAGACATGGACCTGTTGGAGTAGTCTAGAGGCAAAACACAAAAATGTGTTTTGTGCAGGTCTGGAGCACCTCTCCTGTGAAGATGAACTGAGAGAGTTGTGATTGTTTGGTGTGGAGAACAGAAGGCTCTGGGGAGGCCTTATGATGGCCTTTCAGTACAAAAAGGGGGCTTCTAAGAAAGTTGGAAACAGAATTTTTAGCATGGCCTGGCTTGACAGGGCAAAGGTTAATGGTTTTAGACCAAAAGATGGTTGATTCATACTAGATATAAGGTAGGAAATTTTTTTGCAGTGAAGGTGTTTGTGTGAAACATGCTGTCTGGAAAGGTAGTGGATGAAGACACATTCAAGGCCAGATTGTATTGAGCTCTCAGCAACCTGAGCTAGTTGAACATGTCCCTGTTCACTGAAGGGTTGGAACTAGATGATCTTTAAAGGTATCTTCCAACACACACTATGTAATGATTCCTTGATTCTGTGATGCAATTGTGCTCCAACACCAGAGACAAAATAAGAAATTTCAAACATGGTGTCAAGAAAACCAAATGGGGAAGACATAACCTTAAAACTACTTCCCTCACCATTCTGAAAAAGCAATAAATGAAACAACTAGATTGTAATTTCCAGTGGTGTTGAAAAGCAGATAGATGGAATCCTTGAAGAGAAAATGTTTTTGGAAGATAAAAAAGATTTAAATACAAGACATTTTAAACTTAGTGATATACTTCAGCTGTTAAACCTCATCAAAATAGGCAAACATGCAGGAGTTTCAAACATGTTTGATAATGAAGCAGTATGACCATCTTCTATCATGTGGAAAGCTTCAATCATTCATATCTGACACTTCATTTTGTGTTAAGAAAAAATAAATATTGCAACAGAGAATTACATTGGTTTGATTTTGGTGGCTTTTTATAGATCGTCTGCAGTTTTTATAAGTGATGCAATAATTTTCCTCTGAAAAAGAAACCTTGAGAATTCCCAAGAAAATTCCTCTAGAAGTTCTGGAATCCACAAGAAGAAACATGGACATAAAACTAAATTTTGAACCCTGAATAATTTCAATTGGACTTCAATGAAGCCAGATATTGTTGGGATATTGCCAGGGATATTGCTTGAGTAAAAGCAGCTGCCTATCTGCAGAAAACATCAGCTTATAGTCAGGACTCACTTTGCAGTCAAGTACTGTACTGAATGACAACAAGCTAAACTTCAATGAAAAATATCTCCTCTGCCTCCATGAAGCTGCCACTCTAGGACATACCTTCTGCCACTGCAGACCAAGTCACAACAGATCCTTCTCTGGAGCAGTTATTCTCAGTACAAACATCTAAATTATATTTTTTTGATTATATTAATTCTGCTAAACACATTAAATATGTTGGGTTAACAATAATAATTATATAATATCATACTATGTATATTATATATACATTAATACACAGGTATACTCTAGAATCTAGAAATCCATCAAGGTGGGAAAGGACAGAGTAGAAGTTGACAGAAATATGAGTTGGATCACTTTATCCATTGAGATCTGCAGTTACTATGGTGCCACCTTCAGGGAGTTAACAGTTTGATTGATTTTTGTCAGTGAGAGATATAGCGGCATGATGCCAGGGTTTTTGTTTTTTTATTTCCTCCCAGAATTCTGCTTGCAGTAAAACTGTCATTGGAATTTGCAAAGCAACCCAGAGCAGCAGTTTAAACTTTATTTCCAGCCTGCTTATTTATACTGCAAAGCTGTGTCTGACTGCTTTTATAAGTCATACAAGAGCAAAAATAAATTAATAAAATATATCAGCATTATTATACTTTGATACCATGTTCTCATAAATATATTAATCCAGCCTTAGATGTTTATACAGGAGGAAAAAGTCAGCAAACCCCCTAAATTTACATTACAAAAAACAAAACAAGCAAACAAACAAAAAAAACCCACCACAAATAAACCCCTAAGAACATAAATTATAATTTTTGAAATAAGATTACTTGAGCCTAAGATATTCATGAAGAAATAATTAGTGGTTTACACTGGACTGAATATTTTCTAATATCTTATACATAAAAGAAAAAAGCTACAGTGAAAAAATTGTGTTTCTCTTCTAACAGAGGACTATTTTCTCATCTTTTTCTTTGGTATGCAATGAAGTGTTCTATAATGTATAGAATATAGAAAGCCATACAGACAGGCTTTATGCTGTCTATATGATATGTTGACACTTCTGCTGTTAAGTTTTTTTTTAAATAAATATAAAAAGAAGATTGCTTCTAGTGGAACAATACACAAAAGTTCCAGCCTTGAACAAGATCTCAGTATCACCTGAGTGCAATGTTGGTAGATTTATAGCCCAAATTAATTCCTCTGGGGAGAAAAAATATATTACTACAGCCATGAGAATTTAAAAGTTTTTAAGCCAGTCTGTTTTAAACACACAGGCAAATATACACATACAGTATATACAAAGCAAACAACAAGGAGATGAGACAGTAGGCTTCTGAGACTAGTCATATGCAGAATTTAATACTGCTAGAGGTATTTGGTTTTCAAGCATAAACTTACTAGTAAGAAAGAAGTGCTCAGTGCTATAGTTCTATGGTAAAAAAAGTCCCTAAGCGTAAGGAATTTTTAACTTTTTTTCCAGTGAAAATTCATCTACGGGTGAGATTAGAAAGCTGAAGCAAAACTGAAATGCAGGTTTTGTAGTTTAGAGCAATGGACCCTGGAAGAAATCGCACATGTAGTATCCTTCCAGAATCTAGAAAAAGTTTTATTTAATTCAAAAGTTATAGAAAAAGATATGTTTTCTGATACAGACACGTTTTGTCAAAAATGACCCTGTATACAGAGAGACTTCTCAGCCATTCTGTCAGTGTGGAAGGTCTAAATTCCTTCAGAGAGTGAGCCAAGCCTGTTCAGTAGCACTCACTGACTGACTCCTTGCCCTGTCCCTACTACCAAACTGCCAACTGTCTCTAGTGAAGCTATCTCACCTTAGCTTATGCAAAAATGCTGTTTTGTTCTTCTAGTCACTAAGCTTTCCCATGTGGGAATTACCCTAGACAGTTAGTCTAAAGGTTCAACTCCATCTGAGGTGAAGGTGTAGGTCATTCTGTAATGCAGTATTTATCATTACTGATAATAAAGTTTTCCAGACAGCCAACTCCCTGCCAGTCTGAAAGATGTAGAAGTGTGCTTCTGTGAAGACAGAGCAGGTAGAAAGAGCAGGCATATCCACAGGCTACAAGGGCCTGTGAGCACCAGCCTGTTTCGACATTTTAAAAGTTTCCCTGTTGTAGCTACAGAACTTTTCTCAGTATCTTAATGAGAAGATTTCTGCTTGTTAAAGTTAGCTATCAGTATCAGTGATTTTGCAATTCCTCAGGCACCCTATATCTTGAAACAACAGAGGTCAACTGGGTTCATTATAATGGGAAATACACTTTCAATCTATTAAGTTTTATGTTACTGAAAGGATATTTGAGTGCAGACATACCAAACTTACTGAGTCCACTCCATATAACCTCCTACCAGCATTATTTTAGTTATATATAGTACTAAGATTTTAATTCAAACAAAGCTTTGGTTTAAGTAATCTTTATTTCCATCCATGTCTCATTGGCGTCCCGTAATGTTGTGCTTCTGTATTTTTCAGTTTGCTCTGCAGGGTTATTAATTAAAAAAAAATAGTTAATTTTGGCCAAGTAACAATTTACTTCTATGCTAGTCTCTTCTGTATTAAAACACCCTACACAAGTAACATACATAATTTTCCAATCCACTCTTTGTTGACACTTGGATTATGGATTGTCTTAATGTATATCAGTTGCATGCTAGAAGTTTACCACTGCAATGTTAAGAAACCTCAAAATTTCTGTTCTATCTTGTTAGATTTTACCCGAGCTTAACACAAGCTCACTCTAAATTATAAATGTTTGAGTTTTGAGTATTTTTAATTTTATCTAATAGACATCTTCAGAAGTACTAAGTATAGAAGAAAATGGTTTTATATCATGTAATTTCAGAAACATCAATATAATAGGACTAGTGGGAGCCATCCACTAAATAATTGAAATTTGATGTCTTGCTAAAACAAATGCTCTTGAAAATAGCAGGATGTTTGGATGTAGGTTTGTTGAAATGGGAAATTACTGATAAATACCAAATCAACACAACGTGTATCAGACATATCTTCGACATCAAGCATGAGCGATTTGCTGGAGAAGACATTTGTCATAGTTCCACTTGGATAGAAGATGGCTTGAGCCTTTAAATGTTTTATTCACATCTGAGCAGATCTTATGAATGTCAGTGCAAGGGACAAAGTTTAACTGATATAACTCAACTCTTGATATTATTTCACAATATAAAAAAAATACTTAGGAAATATTTCAATTTATTTTCATTACATGTGTGAACTAGAAATATAACCACCCATGGACCTTAAATACAAATCACTTTAATATTTTTTTTTCTTACTGCTGCCTTTGTGTATACTGCTAAAAGCCTTTGATTAAAATTACTTCTATGGTGTACTTTTACAATTTACAATGAAAACCTTCCTCTGACAATTACTGCCTGTGAGAAACTCAGGTATTGCCTACTATTTTCCCCTCTTACAGGAGCTGTTATTCAATGTGCTGTAGTGTTTCTACAGTTATGGCTACAGTGAAAAGAAGGGTAAAAAAAAAACAAACCAAGCCAAACAAAACCCCAAAACAAACAAACAAACCCCCCTCCCCCAAAACAAAAAAAATTCAATAGCCATAAAAGAAATTAAGATAAAAGAAAAATAATGGATATTAATCATGTCATACATTGCTGCAGATCAATCCTACCTACTTTCACACTCTTAGATGATTTCAAGGTTACAAATACATTTATATTATTTCATAGCAAGCAAATGTATTTTCTTTAGCTCCTTCTGTGATAAATATAGTTGTATTTTCTGCCCAATGAATGCCATGCAAAATGAAAGCCAAGAGGTTTTACTCCTGTGGTTTCCATCACTCCACATGGGAGCACATCTCCTTCTCCTTTTACGTAAAGGTTTGGTTAACTTGGAATTCTCTGAAAAAATTGAGTTAGAGATCATACTCAGAAGCTGAACCTCACTAAACCAAGATAAATCAAGAGTTTTCTTCTTTGCAGTACAGAGATAGAAGGAGTAGGGCAAACTATACACAGGTTCTCTAGTAGAAAATAACATGGCAAAAGGGAAGAGAAGATAATTATATTCATAAAGTGTTATGATCCAGTTATTAAAAGAGTTAGGAATTCCCCTGACCAAATTAAGGTGTGAAGTCAACAATATGGATTTATTTAATAGTAAATGTAAGTCAGAAAAAGAGAGAGAGAAAGAAATAGGAAAAAGGGGGAAGAGGAAGAAAGAGAGTGACAGAGATTAAAATAGAAAATGTATCCGCACTCCATAGCATCCAGTGGTGTCCCATGGGTCTGGTTCTTCCAGTCTTCTTGGTGGTGGGGGTCCCAAAAAACACAAGTCTAATGGATTAATAGATATTCAGAAGATGCCCAGGCACCTTCCCTTGAGGGGAGAAGCTTTGTGGTCACGTACAACAGGCCCTGGATTTGCTCCATCACTTGGATCATGTGCAGTCTTCTGGTGGTGGAAGGCCTCAGGAACGAGTCAGGTGGTAGGGGGTACTTGAGGAGTCTTTGGTGGTTTACAACCCTTCTTAGCTGCTGGTCATGTGAATGTCCTGTGTGTTCATGGCCTTCCTGGAACAGGGAATTTACTTCTATTCCATGTGGGCAGTGGAATTCTACACACCAAAACCTTTCTCCTCAATCACTCCCCATGCCTTGTTGACTTATCCTTAGACCTGAGATAATTAAAAAATTATCTCAGAAACAAGTTCCCAGTCACAGTCCAAGTTCCAGTCTAGAGACCTGTTCGGAAGAGAGAGGGCTGCTTTAGTCATCACAGACAGCCAGTTGCTTCCTTACAGTTTGACAAAAGTTCTTTCTATGATTTTGACAAAACATAAGACATTAATAATATTTCAGTCCATCACATAAAGAGAAAGATGGAGTTTGATTAGCACAGGTTATAAGTAACTTTTTAAAAACACAGAATGAGATTACTTCTAAGTGGCTTTTTTTTAAAGAATTTTTTCTATTATTCTACTAAATTCAATTTATTTGTCTTAAAGAAGGGGAGTAGAAGCCAAAAATATTTTTTTCAGGCACACTAAATATATTTTTCCTAAGAGAGGAATAATGAAAATTTTTGGTATATTCTCTTGAAAGGTATATATTACTTTTTGTGCAAGTACTGCTACACTGGAAGTAAAACATCATACATTTTTTCTCCATCATTGCATCAACAGAAGAATAAACACACGTTGCTTTTGAGATATACATTGGAGCAGCAAATATTAAATGGTCAGTCTGAAGATTAGAAGTTTATCTCAGTAATTAGACAATGATGTTACACTCTGTATATCTCCAAAGTGGTGTGTTTTGTTTTTCTTTTGTTTGTTTCTTTGGGCTTTTTCTGTTGTTTTGTTTTCTTTAATTTTCTTTTATTTTTAGGGGGTTTAAATTATTTCATTGTTTATTAAGATGGAACTTATTTTAGATGCTGTGTTGGCCATTGTTTTATTCTGGCCTGTAGAACTGTGTTTTCTAGCAGTTTTACATTGCACACTGATGTTGCTGCTGGAGACAGCAAACTGGTGGATTACTTTAATTGCTGCTCTTGCTCATGTAAAGGGCAATGTGTTGCAAAGAAGGTTGCAGGCTGGGAAGGTCTGCTGGGGTATATTGCAATATATATATTGACTTTGTTGTGAAAAGGGATATCATGTCTGTGGAAATTTTCTAATTTCAGAAGGCAGGCCTGAAAATCTGGAAAATACAGAGGATGTGAGAGGATGAGGATGAAAAAGCAAGGACAGTAACCTTTCTAACATAGATTAAAATAAATTACAACATTAATGCCTGTATATAGGGGGCAGAGTTCTCCTCTGTGTGTGAGACACTGTTGGTATGTTAAACACAAATGTTTCAACATTCTGATTTTACAGCAATCAGATCCAGCCAGCCCTGAGGTCCTGTACAAAGTTCAGGTTACTCTCAAAACTGTTCACACCAGACAGATGCAACAATTTGGAAAGCGTCACGAAGGAGGAGGTCACACCTGCTGTATGGGAAGAAGTGGAAGAAGGTAAAATCACAGTCATCTGATTGGACACATTGTAAGATAAATAAATAAGCAAATAGATCAATGTCCTAGTTGCAGCAGCCAGGACCAGTTTATCACTGTGTAGGTGAAATAAAAACTGTGTATTCTACATCCTCTGTGTCGTTTCTGATGATCTGTTAATAATGAATCATTTTCAGCAGCTGCCGAGGGCACACCTAACCCCTCAGGCTACAAGATGGATGTCAAAGAACCCTGTGAGGGAGGCATTAGCTCCTTCACACTCACCCTGAGGGGTCATGTCTGCTAACAAGCCATCAAAGGATCCAAAAATATCCCATGACTCAGCATAAATCACCCCTTGGGGAACCCCTCACCGTGGGAGAGATATTGGGCATTCCCACCTGAACTTCAGCATATATAATCTTGGATTTGAGGACTTCTGGTACCACTCGTCAGATCCAGAGGAGGACCAGAACCTCAACAGCATTTCTGGTCTTGATCAGACTACAACCATCATCCTTTTACTTTGTACTCAGGGGGACCTCATGGTACTCAGCACAAGGGCTAATGAACACCAACGTGTTCATGTCTCAGAGTGCTGGTTATATCACTGGGTTTTGTGGGTTAAAACTAATTTTTTCTCTGTATCATGTATTTATTGTAATCATTTTAGCAAATTGTAACTCTGACTTGTAATCTCTCTTGCATCAGGTTCAATTCTCCCCCTCCCAGCTTACCTTTAAACCAGCACAGTAAACCTTTTGTATTCATTTGGTGGTACTCTACCTGGTTCTGGCTGGTGGGATTTTTCAAAATGCCATATTGGTTTTGTCTGCAATAGAATTAATTTTCTTCATAGTGGCTTGGATGGGGTTGTGTTTTGGATTTATGCCCAAAACAGTCCTTATAACACATTAGTGTTCTAGTAGTTGCCGAACAGTCCTCACACAGAGCCAAGACCTATTCTGCTCCCCATTCCACATCACCAGTAGGGAGACTAGGGCAGCAGTGGGGAAGGGGCACAGCCAGGACAGCTGACCTCAATTGTCTAAAGATATCATGCTCATTCATAAAAACTTAGAGCAGAGAAAGTGTGTCAGGACTGACACTGCTTGGGAAGTGGATGGCACCAGTTGGCCGATAGGGAGAAATTGGAGGGCTTTTTTCCTCAACTTTTTTTTCTCCAAGTTTTCTCCCTTTTTTTTGTGTGTGTGTGTTTGTGTGTTTGGGGAGTGGGGGTTGTTTGTTTGGTTTTGGTTGGTTGGTGATTAGTTGGTTGGGGGTTTTTTAGGGGACTTGGGATTTTTGCTCATTGTAGTTTTTTACTTATGAAACCCTCTTTATCTAAACCCAAGAGTTTTCTTACTCTTACTATTCCAGTTCACTCTACCAGATCTGAACCATACACATGGAGTTATAACTGAGAGAGATTGAGTGGAGGCAGGACTGAAGTCCAGTGAACAAAGATACCAGAAAAAGAGTTGGTGAAACAATTAATTAATACTGATCTTTCTTTTGAATTTATAATAAATGGGCATAAGAAATATATATGATCATGAAACTGCTATGGGACATTTCTGTTCCATTGGGTCTCACAAAAGAGATGATGGAACAACTATTTCTCTTACAATTTTATTGTGTTCTTTATTAGATTAAAGAAAAAGCACCATTTATGAATTAGAACTTTTGAGTGAAAAAAAATGTTGTTTTCCAGGGGGAATTGACCTTTCAGCCTTAGAATGAAAAAAACCATTCTTGCTTATAGGCACATCAAATCAGCTCTGAAGGGCTCCATTTCAACTATTTTGTTTCCTTGTGTAAAACTCTTTTACCTTAGTTTCTTTTTATGAAAAGCCTACAACTCTGTGTAAAATATCTAGAGCTTTATACTTTTTTTTATGGGAGAGACTGTTTCTGTGTCAGCAGCATCTTTGGTTTTGAATATTCCTTCACTTGCAGGGTGGGTGTGGGCTTGCAGAGTAATCGATTGCATTTCCCTTTTGGCAAGAGAACACAAGCTTTTGATGTTGTTCTTCATTCACCTTTGAAAAATGTATTCCCCCGGGTTCCTATGCTGAAACATTTATATCCAGCATGGAACTGTCTGTTTATCATTTTTCTTCTAAGTAAGAAATAAATGTCAGCCATTGGATGTTTGACCACCACACACACAGAAAGCCACAGTCCCATCATGATGCCAAGAGTTTTGTTTCTAATAAATCCTTTTCTTCACTTCCCCATAAATGAGTCAGGGTCTATTTATCATGTCAATAGATGGTCCTGTTGCAGGAGGGTTGATCACTTCCTTTTGTATGTCTCAGGTCATGAAAATTTTAAGTCCCTTTTTAAATGAAACCTGATAATGAATTTGAGTTTAGTAAGTACTCAGATTATCCTAGAAGAATTTGGTTTTAAAACTCCACTGACAGTTTGTCAAAAGATCTAAGTGACAGTCTGTTAGGACTTAAAGAGCACAGTTGACTGAATCAAAACTGTCAAGGCCACAGAAAGAATTTGCCATAAGTTAAGCCACCACAGCAGGAACTTGAGAAGAGTACAGAGGGGAGAAATTTACAATGGGAAGACACTAATTCCAGGCCTGACAGAGGTGACATCTACTTAGTATACCCTGGTTAATGCATTTGGACAAAAATTCCCACTGGAGCGCAAAGTGAGAAAGGAAGCAACTGCTCAGACGGATGCCACCCCCACTTATGACAACATCTGCAACCACCCCATGGATATCCAAAACTTGAACTGTATAAAGGTGGGTCCCCTGGAAGAATAACTCTGGGACCCCCAACACCATCAAGAAGCCCAGGGTGAGGAAAGATCAGCAGCATGCTGCTGGATCCAGGGGTAGTGACAATCTTCTTGATCTCTCCCTCTCTCCTCCTCTTCTCCACTTCTGTCTCTTTACCTCATATCTACTGTTAAATAAAATCTATATTATTGACTTCAGCATATGGTCTCATTTGCACCTTAATTCTGGCAGAGACATCTCACACTAATCAGATCATAACAAAGACTACTTCAAAGACTATTCATATCTGAATGTTGTTAATTCAAAATAAAAGTTAAAAGTCCTATAGTTTGAGGAAATTGTGAAATACGGGCTGGGGATAAATTATTTAGAACACAGGTATAAAGTACCCTTGGGATCTCTGGGAGGCAAGTGTTAGGCTGTACAGTATCTGCATTGGACAGATCTGCATTAGACATGGTACTTTTCAAATAAATATTCTGTTAATTGAAATTTTCTCTCTCTAGTTTTATTTTGGGCTAAGGCGAAAGAGAGGGTCAATAAAGATGGAAAAATATTACCACATCTAATTTAAAGGATCAGAGAATCTAATTATTTGGAAAACTGCCTTATGGCCATAGATAGAAAGAGAGCGAATCTACCAATGAGCTAATTAATGATCTCCACTTGTAGAATTAAGATAATGCCAAGGAGTATATAAGAGTACTATGCAAGCTCCCAGGGTGGATTCTAAATGAATATGGGTGCAAAAGTTGGCAAAGTTTGTTAGAATTTCTTAGCATTCTATTGCTAAGGTTGTTTTAATACTCCAAGGGCCTAACATTCAAACTTACATTTTAGCTTACATCCTTTTCTATACACAGAGAATGACTTTCAGTTTGGATTACATATCTGCTAATCTGGACACTATGAAACTCATTATTTTTAAAATAACACTGTTCAAAACTCCGGCAGTTTACGTAGAGCTATGATTTTTCTCCAAGAGAAAAAATTGTTGACTTCTTAAATCTTCCCTTGACATGACTCTTGAGTAGGCATATGGATAAATATGTCTCTGCAGTACTTGAGGTATCTTTCCTTTGAAAGGAAATTTTACACTGAATTAATATTTTATTGAAAAAACAAGGGGGGAAAATGTACTTTTTTGCTAGATAAATATTTTTAATGTATTACCCATAAAAAACTATTAAACCTTATTACATGTGACATGCCATTCTAAAGCATGGGACACTGCATGTAAAGGAAACATGAAAAAAAGCAAACAAAAAGGATCTTGTTCCCCCCAAAAAGGAGCCTTGTAGTAATGAGGAGGTAGGACAAGGACTCTTCATCATCTGAAGAGTTTTTCTAATTAATTTTTAAGAGTCATGATGCTGATTTACTTACAGGGTACTAGAGTACTGCCAACTGAAAAAAAGTTACTTTTACCAGTTACTGCATATTATGTAAAAAAAAAAACAAATAAACTAATTTCCTCCAATCCTTGTTTGGAGAGAGATTTGAAAATCTGTGTCAGTTCCCTCTGCTAGGCTGAATGTCACTACTGAGATTCCAGTTTTACTCCTCTCTTCCAGACATTTTTCACTGTATAAACCTGGAAAACAGCTAACACAAAGCATAAAATGTCATCTATGGACCTCACGTTTTTAGAACCTTTAGAAAGTTTACAAGAGGAAATCCATAGCCTTAAGCCATATGAGACTCATAAGCCATACGAGTTGCAAATAAAATGGTATTTCTGATTGTCTAATGTGTTCAAAATCTCTCCACACTGACCCTTTGCCCAGTGCAGGCTCAGCCATGGAGTCAGACCAGGCTGCTCAGGGCTTTAATAGGTGCAGTCTGGAAGCCCTCCAAAAAGGGAGACAACATCATCTTTTTGGGCCCTTGCCCTATTGTCTGTCCATCCTTGTATTCCCAGTTTCCTGGTCTTGCTCAACTGCTTTGCTCCAGGTCCCAGAGTCTTCTCTGAAAAGCTGCCCCTGGCTCCCTTCCCATTACTATTGTCCCAGATGCATGGGGGTTCTGTTGGTGCCTTCCTCCCACCAATCCGAGTCCCTCCTGTTGGCAACCCTGTCCTCATGGGCATTAACTGGTCTTTGCCCTTGGCATCTTGACAGACTGCACTTTGTGACCTTCCCAGATAGAGGCAAAGATGCTAAACAGCACAGGTTCCAGGAGGGGCCCTCTAAGACCCCATGAGGTACCAGCCTCCAGGAGGATACAATGTAGTTCCTACCACCTCCAAGCTAACTCCCTAATTACCTGGCGGGACACCCACAGAGACATCCTAGGTCCAGCTTGGTTTCAAGGACATTGTAGGAGATTGCTGAAAGCTTTGCTCATATACGGTCGTCTGCCCATATCCACAAATCCAGCCATTATATCATTGAAAGCAGCAAGGCTGGTTGGGCATGAACTCCTCCTCAAGCCATATTGACTGTTCCCATCACCTTCGTCTGCCTTGTGTGCCCAGAGATATTTCCTAAGAGGATCCACTTCATGACTTTTTCAGTGATCGAAGTCGAGCTGACTGTTGGTATATGTTCCCTGTACCACCTTTCTTGTCTTTTTTGAAGCTGGGCATGAAGTTTACCTTTCTGAAATTGTTGATAATGGATGTTTGAAGGTATTTGATTCAGGCCTTACAAGGACACCACCCAGCTGGTGGTGGTCAGTCCCCCACCCAGGTCCCACAGAACTATATGGATTGAGTTTGTGTAAGTAATGTTTGAATAAACCCACATCTACTGCTGGTCCTTCTTTTCTTTAAACGCTTGTTTTCTAAACTCAGGGGCCTTGGAGATATTGGTGAAGACTGATTCCCTTTTTTTTTTTTTTTAATTATTATTAATTGCCTGTTTTTAAGAAGATTATAGCATAAGGCTTTTCTAACATAAAAACTTCTGTTCAGTAATATCTGTACTACAAGAAGTCTGTGTTTTATGTAGAGACCCAGCATATAGACACAACATGTATCTATTTACGTGAGTGCTAGAACTTCACACTTCATACTAATTTTCTGACAAAAATGTTGATAAAATAAATCTGTACACTTCACAAAAGCATAAATAGTTTTATTCTTACTTATCATCATATAGACATCAATCTTTGTCATACTAGAGCTTCCTTTCCTTATTAGTTGACACTCTGTTGGTATACTGTTTTATAGAAACAATTCCAATATTGAGAGCACTAAAAAAAACACACCTGAGTGCCATACAGCAAACATTCTTAGAAAAAAAACATGACCACTTTTTAATTAAAATGTACAGAGTTACAATGTATGACATTTACCTAAATGCCTATATATTGGTAAAAAGAACAAAAAAATTACCATAGGCAAGCACATGAAGAATTATAGGTCACAAATTATACAGTTATACAGTACGATTGCTATGCACACATCTAATTTATTTATATATGCCTATAGAAGGGGGAGAACTGTATTCTATGACAAACTAAAATTAATGTATTGTCAACTATTTGCAGCCACATGTGCTGAACAGTGAAAAGCTGGTAGATGGTATTATGCATTTAGTGAGAATTGGTACTAATGGTTGGCATGGTGACGCACTAAGAAAATCAGAGGCCTCACTTGTAAATCACAGTGAACTCCAGAGACAGTACTTTGATTCCTAGAGCTATCAGTCAAACTGAGAAGCACAGCCATAGCAATTAACAGCACGTTTCCAAAACTCATCACAAATCAATGAGAAAGCAGACTCATTGATTCTTGGAGTGTTTGTCTTCCTCAACCATGTGGTCGTGGACAGAGAGAGAGTACTCAATGTGATCAACAGATTGACAATCAACAAGGGTTAACTAAAGAGAATTTCAAAAAGGGTTGCAATCTCATTATAAGGCCTTGGCAAGTTATTTGATTTAATTTCTGTACCAGAGCTTGGAGAAAGACAAAGGAAAATCGGTGAAAATGCTATTGAGATGTTTAGATCAGGAATCATGACAGCAGAAGTGTAGAATTTCATTTTTTCTGTCCATCCTGCTCCAATGCCCAGCATTTCTTCATACATTTCTACATACATTTCTTCCAGTATATCCAGTCCTTTTGTACCGAACTGAACTCTCTGCAAGAGTTCAATGTAGAAACTGGCATCTGCATGTCTCCCGAAGAAAAGCTGGCTCAGTAGCTAAACTGGAAGGTAAGAGAAAGGTGGTAACTATTTGCATTTTTGCAATAAGCATGGTCCATGGTTTAATGTGGTAGCAGCAGGACCATTATAATAGGGAGAGTTTTACCATTTTGACTGATAAGAAAGAGAGAAATATTACAGAACAAAAACTGACAGATAATATTAAAAGAAAAGAAGGTATATGGAGGATATCCTGATGAATGAACTATGCAAAAATATTCTCAGCAAGACAATGAATCAAATAACTTTGAAAGAAAGAAAGTAAAATAATCATTATAAAGGGTAAAGGGAAGAATATTATACAGGAAATGATAAAGCAGGACTTCCAGTAAAGCAAATACTATGGAAATAAAAATAAGTAAAAATAAATAACAATAGATTGAATCTTTAATAACTAAATAAAATTTTGTCAAAACAGGAGCAAACTAAGAAGATATTTCTTGAATTCTACAGGAAGTTGTAGCAAATGTTTTAAGAAATATTGAATGCAGGATTTATTCCACATGTAACGAAACTAACATGCCCAAAAGTTACACTAAGAGCAAAATGATTGATTTTAAAATGTAAAGGAATGAAATTATTGAGGTTGAACAGAACTTCTGAAGTATATGATATACATGGTCACCCAATTTTTACACGCCAACGACATCTTGTTCAGATTCATTTTCACTGGTACAAGTGAAGAAAGAGAAAAAACAACATAGAGACAGAGAACACAATTTCACCATCAGCATCATGATTTTCCAAGGTTTCATATGGAGGATTCAGATCTGTCAAACGATTTCAGTAGCCATAGGCAAATGTAGTGGCTTTATTGATTTTGTAAATGTGTAAAATCAGACTCAGTGCCTGATTTGCTGCAGTAATCAACTTTTGTTCCTGCAGTGTGGCAGTAAATTTTGGGAATGTATAATAAAATCTTCGCACCTGTGGAGTGACCTTTCCCCACAAAATTGCTTGCGTCCAGAAGACAAATACGTTACTGTTTGTGGTGGGTCTGCCTGAACTAGAATTTACTTCCCCATAGTAGCCCTCACAGTGCTGTGCTCTACATTGGTAGCTAGAAGAGCGTTAATAACACACCCACATTTTGGCNGATATAAAAGCTGAGGCAAGGAGCGGGAACACAGGCATTCATTGTCTCTGATGGCTGCCTACTGACAACTGTTACGCATGCTAGAGCGTTGCTTCTCGGAGAAGTGGCCAACCATCACTGCTTATGGGAAGTAGAGATTAACTACTAGCTTCTGCTTTGAATATGGAGATGCTGCTTTTGCTTTTTGCATGGATATAAACTGCCTTATTGAAACCCACGATTTGTGTTGGTTTTTCTTCCCACCATACTCTCTCCCCTGTCTGCCTGGGAAGGGGAGTGATAGAGTGGCTGGGTGGGCACCTGGTGTTCAGCCAAGGTGAACCCACCACACTGTTACAGACTAATTGCAAAAGTTTAATTAACAAAAGTTTATGATTTTGATACAGAAAGCTTTTGGTTCAAAACCTACTGCAAGTGTAGGTGATGGCAAAATCTGTAGGAGAACCATGCCTGAGAGACTGCAAAAATAGCCAAGATGACCACTTCCTGGAGTGGATGGATCGGACAAGCAAATGATTAACACCAGAAATGGACAACTACCTCAAACCACAGAAGTTTATGTTTTAAAAGATTTTCTATAGCATAGATAGTGGCTTATTGTATTAGATAGATAGTTATTCCCCCTGTATTTGTATGTTTTATTCTTATTGGCGATGGTTACCCGATTACTGGTTTCCTATTGGTTGTGTAATCCCTATTTTTTCATTGGCTGGCCGGTGATGCAAACTCAGCGTCATCATGTAAGGCTAGCCACGCCCCATCTGTATTCCCCTCCTTCCCTCCTATCCCTTCTCCTACTTACTGTGCTCTGCCCCAACTCCTCCCAATTTCCAAGCCTCTCCGTGAACCCTATATGAGTCCCATGCTCCCTGAATAAAGTGTTCCAGCCTTCTTCACCCTACCATCTGCTGAGGACCATTCCTTTGTCCCCAGCAGCACGCGGCAAAAATCTTGTCTTTATTTGCAATCATTTTGAGTAAAGGAGGGTTTTTATCCAGTGGACTGGACACGTTACCATTTCTACCAGCCTTATAATGTGGTATGATAAGTTTAATCAATACTCAATTCAATATGTACTGACTATGGGGAAGTAAAAGGGGGGGATGGGCTGTGACTTCTTAAACCTGTTTACATCAAGTATAGAAACCAACCACAGTCTCAGAGAAGAATATATGGACAGCAAAACCCCTGATTTCTCTCTTTACTTCCCATTCTTTACATCCCACCTGTCATTGTGCCATAACACACTATTGCTACAGCTGCAGAGGAAACTAAGTAGACAAAAGTTTTAAGATGGAGAAAACCAAAACCAAAACAAATGAAACCAAAAATATGCCTTCCTGAGCACCCCTTCTTTATTTTTCTCTCTCTTTTTTTTTCTTTTTTTGGGGGGGGGGGGGGTCTGTTTTG
>WBMV01003593.1:929-13123 GCA_013396655.1 Campylorhamphus procurvoides | reverse complement strand
CGACTTCCTGGGCAGCTACTGCAAATGGTCCATTGTTCTTGGGGAATGAATAGAGGGGGTAGAATATTTTGATCACCCCCACAGAGTGATAACTGGTCCCTCCTGCTGAACTAGGACAATTACTTAACAAAAGTAATTTTTGGGAAGTAAATTAACACTCATCCATTGTTTCCCTGTAAGTATAGAAGCTAAGTGTTTAAACAGCCACTGTTTTGAGAGCATGAAAAGAACCACTAATGTCAAGTGAAATACACTGTATTAATAGTGTAACTGAAGCTGTAGTGTAGCAGAAGACTATTTTCAAGGACAAAATAGATTAGATTTATGGGTTGTTTGGTTGTTTGTTTGTTGGTTTTTTTCCTGTAAACAACTGGTATAGGTATATAAATTAAATTAACTCACAGAAGTTTCAAAAATGTCAATGGTGCCTTTAGGGTAATGTATATAATAAAGGTCTGTTTGGCTGAATTACATGTAAACCTGAGACTCATTGAAGTCAATAGCAAAATTCCTGCCAAGTATAAAAGGACTAGCATTTTGCCTTAGAGGGATCTTCTAAGGAAGAAGAGATACTAACTGCATTTGTTAACTTAATTTCTTCTCCAGCATTGTACAGTCTGCATAGAAAATGAGTCTCAGGAGATAAAATGAAGTATTCCTGAAGCTTGGTTAGATTATTCAATTCATTATTCAGCTGATTTTCAGTCATGTAATACAATAATTGGGGAGGGGGGGGGATGCCAAACTGCTTTGCTTAAGAGTTATAGATGTGTCAATAAGCAAACATCTAGCTGCCATATAAGCCTGTGATTTAGTTTGATCTCCATAATTTTCTCTTTTGCCTCAATGACTCTGTTAAAATCAGCTGCATCAGCTTCTTCCACTAATCATTCAAAAGCCTCAGGGATTAAGGACCACCTTGGGCAAATGTGAAGGCAAAATCTAGTTTCAGAAAAAAGAATGTTTTTGTTTTCATAGTCTGAATCTGTAAGATCTCACCTGGGGAAAAATTGCAGAACACTGGGTTTGCATTGCAAAGTTTGGGTAATGGCAGACTGCAGGGATAGTTTCTGTGAGAACTTGCCAGAAGTTTATCCCAACAGAGCCAATGCCAGCAGTCTCCAAGCCAGACTTGCCTCTGAGCCTGGGGTGGTAGTAAACTCTGGGATAACAGGTTTAAGGGGAAAAAGTTAGTAACTGAGGTCTGTTGAAGCCAGGGAAGAGAGAAGTGAGAACATGTGACAGCAGAATCCCTGCAGACACAAAGACCAGTGGAGAAGGAGAAGGAAGAAGTGCTTCAGGCACTGAAACAGCCTGAAGCTGTGGTGAAGACAAACAGCCTGTGGTGAAGACCATGGTGAGGCAGGCTATGCCCCTGCAGCTCCTGGAGATCTATGCTGAAGCAGATACCCATCTGCAACCCATAGAGGTCCCCATGTTTCAGCAGGTGGATGCACACGAAAGCATCTATGACCCTATGGGAACCACATGCTGCAGCAGGCTCCTGAGAGGACCTGCGGCCCTCTGGAGACAGGAGTCTGTACTGGAGCAGGTACAAAACTGTACAGGTTTGCTGACAGGACTTCTGAGCTCATGGGAGTCAAATGTTGGAGCAGTTCATGAGGAACTGCAGCCTGTGGGAAGGACACCATATTGGAAGTAAGGTTACGTGTGTGAGGAGTACCTTACTGGTAGAGGAAGGAGTTCTAGAGGCAATGTAGTGACTGCAGCCCCATTCCCCATCTCCCTTTGTCACTGCAGGGAAGAAGGAAGAGAAAATAGTGAGTGAAGTTGAGTCTGGGAAGAATGGAAGTGTGGGGGAAGGGGTTTTTAAGATTTGTGTTTATTTCTCTATATCCCATTCTGATTTGATTGATAATAAATTTAATTAATTTCTCCAAGTTGAGTCTGTTTTTCCCATGACAGTAATTCTTGTGTGATTTTCTCCTGTTCTTATCTGGACCAATAAGCCCCTTCTTATATTTCCTCTCCCCTGTCCATCTGAGGAGTGGAGTGACAGAGTGGCTGTGGTGGGCACATGGCATTCAGTCAATGTTGATCCACCACAGATGGGTTCTGTTTTGCAAGGATATGTGCAGAAACAAAGGTTGTTTGGTACCGAGAGATTCCTAATTTAGTTTTCTTTTGATATGATATAATAAAATAGCTATGTTTGCATGTAATTTTTAGGATAAGAAGTATATAACCTGCAAAAAGTGTATCGTTTAAAATGTACACTAAATAAGTAGGCAAAACTTCCTCCCCTAATAGTCAGAAGAACATAATTTAGTGTTCTGAAAGTAATTTATGGAGAAGATACTCAGGTAAGATTAGTAGCTATAGCATTACTTATATAGACAAAGACATTTTAACCATCATGAGCTAACTATCCTGATACACACCTTTTTATCTAAAAGTTTTGTGAGTTCAATTAGACTGGTAGCATCTATTACTTCACTTTTTTTTCACTTGTCTCTCCACTTTCTCTAGATTGAAAATCCTACCTTTTATTTGGAGGACATGAATAGTAAGATGAATTTTTAAATGTGAAAAAATAAAAAAATAGAGAGGTTAATACTGTAACATTCCTCTTTCTATTTGAAAAGACTGAAGCCTATTACTAGATGTCATCTAATACTAATGTAAACATGCCTGTGAACATTCTTGAGACTTATGATTGGCCATATGGGCCAAAAATTTGATCTTTTCAAGGTTTTTTCTAAAATACAACCCTACTCCATTTCTTCCCATACATCCATCTTATTCCACTTTGTTTGGACTAGTACAGTATTACGATTTTTCACTCCTCATGTGAATGAATTCTTGAAAAAGAGATAATATTTGAACTGAGTTGTAAAGAAATTTTGACACCAGTGAATAACATGCCTAAGTTCATTTAGAAAACCCTTCAAACTCACTGATTCTTCCTGCTAAAAGACAAAAACAAAAGCTTCCAGCGTTGATTCATTTTATGCAGTTGTTTAGTTTGAAAATGAAAGCAGCCATAAAACAAATAATATTACTTTGTTAGCTAAGACAAAATACCATATCTTGGCTCATTTTCTTTTTATTCTTGGAAATTATTCTGTCATTCCATTCTTCCTAGCCTAACTACTTGAGAGATGTTTTGAATAATTTGCAAAGAAGTTTTTGTGGTGTTCTAGTTAATTATTTGATAGATTCGTCACAGAGTGGTGTAGGGCTATAACACAATAGTCAAGTAAAGATTCTTGTCCAGGTCCAGAAAATAAAACACAATGACTGTGTGGATGATTATGATTAGATTTATTGCTAATACAGTATTTTAATATTGTCAATTCAGTATCTAAATATTAAGTCTATAGGTACAACTTGTTTTAGTACAATCAAGTCATGGTCTGTCCTGTTGAGTCACAAACTTCAGTGAGACCATCTTGCTCTCAAAGCTTCGCATAAGTCCAGTTGTCTTGGTCCCTGCAGAATTCATAATTATAAAGAAAAAAAAAAAACCCAAACCTCAAACAAACAAAAACCCAACCCAACCCAGACCAAACAAACAAAACCCCCCCAAAAAATAACAAAAAAAAACCCAATGAAAACCACCTATGGAACTATAACATTTCCTCTCCATATTTGACTGGATCTTAATGCTTCTTACTCACCCATCCAAAAGAGAGAGTTCCCTGTCTTTGGGCTATATATACTTCCCAAGTGTCCCTGTCATGGTGGAGATCCATCCAGAAACTATCTGCAACCCCTGGGATATGGGTTTTCCTGTTGGGTTAGCTCCCAGCAGCATTTTATACCCTTTTGTAGGCCGATGTGCACCAAGCTCAGTCTAAAACTCCTCAGCTTCTCTATCTCCAGAATGTAGTAATTATGTAAGCATCCAGACAGTTTCTTCTGCAATGCCCACCTGATGTTCCCATCTTAGGATAAACCCCACTGCCCATCAGAGACAGTAGAAGTGGGGGTAGGGAATAGACACACGGGCAAAAGACCCTACTGTCTTTCATTGCCATCACAAGTACAGTGTGGCAAGTCAGGTGAAGAGCAATGCTAAAAAGATATAGAATAATTAATACTCAGTTATAGTGAAAACTCATTAATAAATATATTAAAAAGGAAAGCTCACATGGAAGTGTTTGTAAAACATCTAGCCATGAAGATTTCTGAACAGAGGTTTATAAAACTTTGAAGAAACAATGAGCAGTTCTTGTAATGGTCTTGTTTGCCATGTTTAATTGACACTCAATGAAATTAAATTTGGTGAGCATAAATGGTCAGTTTTGAAATTAGACCTACAACTTTTGGATGACAAATCTCATATGCATGATGCTGTGGCAGTCTTCTCTGAATCTTCTCATACAGAGCTGATTCTACTTTTTGCCAGTACCTCAGCACTGATGAGATAAACAGTAGCAAATATTTAATATTTACAATAGAAAATATGCCTGATTTTAGTACTATTAGAGTATTATTAACTTCTATTAAATTGACAAGAGGTTGTAACAGGCTTCAGATGTATAATGTACCTGAAGTTACTTTACACTGTTTTGATCCGAGAATATTCTTGTTGATCAGAAAGACAGGAGAAATCTTACAGTAGCTTTTCCACAGATAGGTACTGGAGAGGCTTTTCACCAGCATCCAAGGTACCTGGAGTTCCTTCAAGCTAATAGGACTTTTTGCCAGCACACAAAGTTCTTCTCTTAAAAACAATAAAAAATGCTGAGATATTAAAAAAAAGGCAATATGCAATTTCATTTAGCTTTTCAAATTAAAAAACAAACAAACAAACAAAATTGAAATGCTTATATTTTTTTCCAAACATAACTTCTAAGTTATAAAAGGGAGGTAGAATTATTTTTCCTAGTAAGCAAATAAATTCCTAACTATTCATAACAACTGCTTTACTTCCTCTACAAAATCTGCTATAGACTAATACTGAAGAAAGGACACACACATTTAAGGACCTTCTATAAGAATGCCAGCATTTCTTCATGTGTGTTGAGTGACAGACCACAGTTAAGCTTGAATATGTATGAGAATGTCTTTGATAGCTGTTCATTTCTGTGCTATGTAGAATGTTTAGGTCCATTTTTCCTCCTTTTCTATGCTGCTTAGAGGCAGGCAAGCTACACATCAGCCATGAATAGTCACACGAAGGCACCTGTCCACAGCTAAAGAAAGAAAGAAAAAAAAATATATAAAAAAATATATAAAAAAATATATTTTGCCTGTTAAAAGACAAAGTAGCTTAACATGACAGTTTCACAGCAATGTGTTTAGAAACTAAACATTTATAGAGAAAGCAATTATATAAATAGTTATACAGTGCAGATCAAGTGCAGTGACAGATTTTCCAAGACTACTAGAGCAAACAACTTGTTTATTGTCTTTCATTTTGTGCTATAAATTAAAGGCTCCTTTCCTCTGTGTTTTATGACTTGTGTTGCCTTAAGGAAGGGGAAAAAAACTTTCCAAGACAACTTTATATGGGTAAAGCAGAGAAGAGTTCTTTACTTATAGGGTTTNGGGGGGGAACACCGGGCACCGCACCAGGCTGGTCAGCAGAGAGTGTGTGTGTGTGTGAGATAAAAATGTCAATAAAGTGTAGGAGAGCTGGAGAAAGCAGGGAGAAGCTCTGTCTACATGGCAGCATGCTAATTTTGTAACTATACTCAATTATCATATCTAAAGGTCCCATCCAATCTAAGATTTGTCCATGCCCAGAACTTCCCTTGGTTCCGCCTCATGGCACGCCTCTCCTAGAATTGAGTTGGAGGTCTTAAGACCCTTTTGCCTTATTGGACCTTCTCCAAGGTTGCTGGGCTTTGCTTTCTTGTTTTGACTAACATGGTATCTAGTTGCCTTAGCTCTGGTACATGTTTTCCTTGTGCAGTGTTCCAGCTATTATCTGACCCTTAAGACAGCTAACACAGGGTTAGAGGTTGCAGGCTATGCTAAATGTGAGAAGTATACCTAGAAGTATAAAAATCCACAAATTCATGAAAGGCCTACGGCAACACTTGGAGTCTGAACACAAACAGACCTTATTTAATTCTGGAAGTAGTACTTTCCAGAAGAAAATCCTTGTCCTTATACTGTAAAATACATCAGGAGGCACAGGAATAATATAACTAACAAAAAGAGGAATTTGAGTAAACTTTTATTGGAACACTGCTTTTAAAAAAAGGGTCTTTTTCAGAAGGTATTTTCTTGATTCATCAAATATTCTTAGAACATAAAACAAAATTAAGTGTAATAGAGTAGATAGTTTTTTGCATTCACAGGTAGAAAGAAATGTATTTTTCACTGTATTCCCCCTTTTCAGTTGAAATATAAGAGGTCAAATAAGTGCAGGTGCTTAAGGATGTAAGAGTGTTAACTATAAGCAGAACCAGCTGTAACAACTTTGACTTCTTTTTTTTTTTTTGTTTATTTGGGTTTATTTTGTTTGTTTGGTGGGGGAAGGAGGGGTTTGTTGCTTAAAATCAGTCTTTTCCTGCCTTTATGTCCCAGTGTAAGAGCCTGATACAGAGCACAAGGACACCAATAATTTTAAAGACTATGGGTTTTAATGTTCTACAACAAAGATATAGAATACAACTGGCTATTTCTCTGGTGGAGAATTTTGTTCTTTAACACAGAGTAAACAAATTCTTGCATTTCAACACAGAAGATCTTATTAATCAAAGCTGACTTGCAGACAAATACAGTCAATAAAATTTATATGACTCCCTCATGCTCCAGCTCTTCCTTCTCTGCTGTTTTCTTGCTATGTGTAATTGGGGGGAGGGGGGGGTGGGGCGTGGAAGGGAAGAGGGAATGGGGCTGGAAAACTGAGTCCTCATTTTTATGCCTTACTTAGAAAACTGTAAGGTTCTTCAGCCCACAGCCTTCATAATTCTATTGCCAGGAAGGTCTGCACTTGAAGTTGAGTTTCATGTATCTAAAGAGCATAGCTTGGTACCTCAAACAGATGCATCAGAACAATGAGGGGAATACTGAAAAAGTGGCAGGAAAGCAGTCAAGGGCAATAGGATCTCAGTAAGGTTTTCACACTGTGAGAAACATTCATGACCTACAACTGCAAAACCCCATTTGAACACATACAAATTAAATGGGTCTGTAATGAAACTGATAAACCAGCAAACACTAGACAAAAGGGTTTTTAAGAGAAACTGATTTTCTTGGCCACTTCTTCCAACGACTGGAAGCTGAATAACTGAAGGGTCCCAACAACAGTTCTTGAGGTGGCTCGTATATAAGAAATCCTCATGAAGGCCCACGTATATAAAATTCATGTACAAAATCCATCACTCCTTATCCACAGCTGGATATATTTTTGTTGCTGCTATCCTTAAGTATACAGACAATATTTGACATATTAATAAAATGTGGCATTCTTATTAAGAATTGAATTTATAATTTTAATTTTCCCTACATTTATTTTCTATTTTGTTTTTTGTTGTTGTTGTGGGTTTTTTTGCCATTTATGTGATTGCATACAGAAAATCATTCTTTCATTTAGAGGCTTTTTGTTTGTTTGTTTGTTTGCATCTATTTATTTTCATATGAAATGTAAGTCCGAAGTAACCAAGACCTCACAGCTGCAAGCCACTATTGTGTGACATAACACAACAGAGCCTTCATATGTCTCTACATTTTGACCTTATCTGTTGTTGCGTGTACAATATGTCTTCTGACAACGTGTAATAATGCTTTTCCCATATCTGTTCCATCCACTCTTCGTACTATTGTGAAGCTAAACCTCCAGTCCCTAGTACACAAACACCTCAGTCCACTGTGACACTACCACAGGGTTTACAGAGACCAAGGGCTAACTTTTGCATATCCTGAAATACCCCTTAAAGTCATAAAGGAATAGTTATGAAACACAAGCTCTATTTGATTCCAGTATCAGCACAGAGACAGAACTTCTACTGTTTAAATATAAAGAAATAAAAACAAACAAACAAAAAAAAAAACCAAGTCCAAAAGTATTGAAAAGCTCTTGGACACACAAGAGTTTTAGTGGGTTTTTTTCTTGGTTTGTTTGTTTTTAATGGATATAACACTTAGAAAACTTGCACATCTTAGACAAGGTTAGGTGAAAACTTCTCTGAGTTTTCAGTTCTGCATTGGTAACAACACTGTAGAAATACACTATTGCCATTACCATGTCATTTACTTGAGCAGGCAGATGCAAAACCAGTATGTCATTAATGAATCTTCCTCTTTGAGAATTCTTAAGAATTCCAGAATACTTATACTTCATTGTACTAATAACTTATACTTCATTGTACTAAGATTTTTGGGAAACCTGTTTACATTAATTTTTCGAAAACTGCTCAGCTAAAACAGCATAACAGCAAGCAAAAGATTTTTCTGTTCACTCAATGCAGCTCTATCATTGTTATATAATAAACCATATCAGATTCATTTTCATATGGCTGCAAAAATCAAGAGCCCACCAACATTCAGAACAGGTTTTCCTCTAACATATTCCCTCTCCTAGTCACATTGCCTTATATAAAAAAGATTTACTAGTGCTGGTTCCTTGCACACAAAGTATGTTTATAAGAAACAAAACAATTTTTTTGTCTATTTAAACTCATATGTATATCATTTTAAAACCTTCACTTTCAAACACATGGATTGCTAACTTATTTGCAAGTCTGGACTGGTTTTGCCAGTCTTTTCCACTGAAGGAGTCAGGGACCCAAGCAGGGAATAGGGGGAACAAGCCCAAGTTTTTTTCTGTTTCCACCATGTATACTGTAGACTTGACAATTTCCATATATTTGTGTGAATATTGTCTGTATACAAACAACATTATATATATTGCAGTATATACAATGTAAATGTGTGTTACTTGAAAGAAGACATGGTATAAAGACATCGATTTTGCCTTTATCCTCTGTCCTCCTTGTTCTCAACAATGGCATTTAGAGATCAGGAAAGTAGATAGTAGAACACTGAGACTACTTGATTCAAGGTTGACTCTGCTACAGGGATGGTCCCAAAGCAATAGCACAAAGCAATCTGGTTCTCAAGTATAGCCTCATCTCTGGCTACATGATACTCCAGAAAGAAGACTTTACTTTAAACAGATGCATTTAATCAAGTCTCTTTAATAGTGGTGCTAAAATCCATCAACAACATACACAGAAACCATACTCCTAACATTTCATGATTATTACAAGTTTTGTGAACAATATACTCCTCTCTGTACTTTACAAAATTAATTTCAGTTACTCTTAACCCAATTTGTTCCTTGCTTCATATACTTATGGCTTCAGGTGTCACACTCAGAGCATTATCTTGTGCCTTTCATGCCATTTGTGCTGTTCAAAGGGCTACTGTAATAAAAGTTGTCTCATCAAAGCATGTTTTAAAAACCTCTTAGAAAGAAAGCTTTTGCCATTCATGTTTTTAATAGAAAAGAAAACAAGTTTAATAAATTTTATTATTACAGAAATATTTGAAAAACAGTCACAGAAGAGGCTTTTATTTCAACTATGTTAGTCAAAAATGGATTTAATTTGAATGAGAGGTCATTTTGACAAGGTATTAATAATAATTAAAAAAAATTATGAAAAAGTGAATGCACCTCAAATACTTGAAGTGGTAGATGAGCACTATCCATATCCACAGGAGAGCATCTTATGTCTGTGTAACTTGGTATCTTGGCACTTTGAGATTAGATCAAAGAAAATTAGTCACTGGTCAAAAACTTACAGGAAGTTTTTCTCACACAGGTTTCCTGAGAAAATCAAAACATTACTCATACATCAAGAAAGTGAAGGACAGAAACTAGATAAGATTTATTAAAAGCAAAACAAAACAAAAAATAAACAAAAACAACAAAAAACCCAAACAAACATACAAACAAAAAAAACCCCACAAAACCAAAACAAACAGGAAGGAAAAGAAAGAGCCATTGAACAATTTAAAGATAAGTAGGTCTAAATGTACTTAACATATCAATAAATTGATAATAAATATCACTGTTAGTATGAACAGATGAAACACTGGGAACTAGGAAACTTATAATGCAAATAATGGTGTCTAATAAGAAAATAGAAGGAAATAATATGTGTGTATCCTATATGTAAAGCAACTAATATTCTAAGAAACAAGAATCAAACCTCAATTTTTTTTCTCATGATGTTTTATAGTACAATTTAAACTTTAGAGCAGAAACCATTTTCCTGAATACTTACAGATAAAACCTCATACACTCATTTTATAACCGCATTTTGTCTCCCAGCCACCTCTGTCATTACCTTTTGCTCTCACATTTTCCCCTTCAATATCTTTCTTATTATGTCAAGAAGTTACTCTCTTCCTGAAAGGCTCTCTCCTGGGCTTTTTTTGCTCCTTTTTCACACTAAGGATTGCTTCTTGATGTCCTCCATGTTTCATGCTCTTGAGTTTCTTACTGACAGCTGTTCTCTTTTGTGTTAGAAGCTGCACTTGCAGAGATAACATAAGGTATCTACAAGCAGTGAAGACAGCTGTTTAACAGATTATCACATGACTATTTAAAAAGGACTCCGGTTTTTATTTCATGAACAACAGCAAGGCTGTAGTCCTGGGAAGTAAACTATCACAGTTACACAACAATTACTTACAATAGTAACACAATTATTATTCAAGTGTCATACTTTTATTGTAATAGTAAAATACAGAATGACTTGTCATGGCTAGATTTCGAATTTTCACCACAGAAAAGAGAAACGGGGAAGTGACATAGTCTGTTTCCTTATCTTTTCAGTTTACATACAATGTTTATACAACTACAGAACTAAGATTTTGATCACTCTAGGTTCTATTTTACAGGTACCCTGAATATTAATTCATGTTTTCAGCTCAATTTTGAATTCTTTGATTGAAAGGTGAGATAAAAATTCTAAAGGTTAGTTATTAATAAATCAATAAAATTAGGGAAGAAAAATGAGCTGGGGACTCCCAGTTCTCTTATGCTGACTTACATAGCAGTTGCCTGTATAATTTCTACTGAATAAATTCTCAGTAAATTTGAGACATCATAAATACTTTAACCAAAGAATGAATGTTCCTTAAAATTCTTTTTAAACTATGCCTTAGTGAAAAAGAGTTGGAGATCATCTACCTCATTCCCAAGCAATGCTGCATTAAAAAACTGTTGGATCCTGTTCTGTGCATCCAGGAGTTTCACCTTTCCTGACTGAAAAATTGCTTACTATTCTGGTCACGTTACACCTCTGGGAATATCACAGAGAAAGATGTAGTGAGGGAGGTACAGCA
Source organism: Campylorhamphus procurvoides (assembly GCA_013396655.1). NCBI lineage: Eukaryota > Metazoa > Chordata > Aves > Passeriformes > Dendrocolaptidae > Campylorhamphus > Campylorhamphus procurvoides. Next base: position 1,846 of record WBMV01003593.1, on the reverse strand, counting down.
AAACCAGGACTATTGCCTTTCTGCAACTGAATTTCCACTTGCACTACAAATTCCTTGTTCTGCCAGGAAGTTCAGAATATTCCTCTGGTTTCCTCTTTCTTGCAAAGTCTGTCGTTTGTCAGATAAAATTCTCTCTGTGTCACCTCATTGTAGTTGTGATGAATGTGAAAAAAGCCAGGAGTGAGAGACAGAGCTGCAGGACCCATAATCCCAGTACAGGAGTCTTCTGTGTGACAATACATCTTCTAGTATTCTCTTAACTGGCCATTAGTGCCAAAGGCTTCTCTGCAAGACAGGTGCGTTATTCCACTGGTTAGGTAGTCAGAAGTCTTTATGGGGTTATGATGGCAAAGGAAAGATGTCATGGTTTAACCTCAGCCAGCAACCAAGCACCAAGCAGCCACATGCTCACTCCCTCACCAGGATCAGAGGGAGAATCAGAAGAGTAAAAGTAAAAAAAAAAAAAAAAAGTGACTTGAGGTAAAGACAGTTTAATAGGGAAAGCAAAAGCTGCAGACCAAGCAGAGTAAAACAGTAAGTTCATTGATCACTTCCCATGGACAGGCAAGACTTCAGTCATCTCCAGGAATGCCATGTTCCATCATGCATAATGGTTACTTGTGAAGACAAACACCACAACTCCAAACATCCTCCCCTTCTTCCCCTCTCCTTTACGACATATAGTATGGTAATTTTGGTAAGTTTGCGTCATTTGTCTTGGCTGTGTCTCCTTCCAACTTCCCATGCACTCCCACCAGTGTGGAAGTACTATAAGCTAAAGAGGCTTTGGCCCTGTGTAAACACTCCTTGACAATAAGAACATCTCTATGTTATCAATCCTGTGTTCAGCACAAATCCAAAACACAACCCCATACTAGCCACTGTGAATAAAACTAACTCTACCCCAGCCAAAACCA
>WBMV01003592.1:1238630-1257813 GCA_013396655.1 Campylorhamphus procurvoides | reverse complement strand
CATGTATTTAGCCATTTTTTAAAGCTTATTTTACGAATAAAAGCAAACAATTGTAGAATTGGTTTCATTTTTTTAACTAAAATTAATTTTTTGTCTAAATGCTCTGGATTTTTATTTTTTAATATGTTCTTTTGCTATTTTTAGAAGCATCTAAAAACTAACATTTCAAACCCATTGTAAGTTCTTTTTTTATGGAAGAGACTTCACCATGAGCTCGGCAACAGTCTTGTAAGGCTCAATAGTCCAAAGATTACTGCCCTGGTGAATATCGGTCTGAGATAGTCCCCAATGGTATTTTCCAGCCAAAGCTCTGGTTTACCTTCAATATATATATTTTTAAAAAATTAAAAATAAAATTGGTCCGTCTACTTTGCAATTACTTTTTCATTTTTTACTGAAAAGAGCCCTAAAGCTACGCCATGCTGGCGAATGGAGCAGTCAAATGGAGCCACGCTGGAATGGGAATAATAGTTTAAATCATAGAAGTAGAACAAAGCCCAGCGCTCGGAGCATTGTGATTTCTCCACAGCCTGGCTGCAAACCCCACGGCGGCCACAGCTCTGCTCTGCTCCCTGCACCCTCCAAACTGGGGCTGGGTCTGAACTGGCCGTGCCACCACCACATGGTGGGTCACACAATCCCCCAGTTGGACGTGCCATGGTCACTGGCACCGCCAAGCTCTGCAGGACAGCCTGGGACAGAAGGAACTCAGGTGGCACTGTGGGTTGGGGGAGCAGCCAGATGTGCGTGGAGAGGGGACAGCAGCCCCAGGGCAGCCCAGAGTCCTGTGGGGACCTTGGAGGAGTGGGAGGAGGACATGTGGAACCTTCCGGGTAAGCTGCCCCCGAGCACATGGGCTGCAGCAAAAACGAGAGGCATATTAGTCCACCAAGTGACAAAACTGCAAGTCACTTCTCACCAGGCAGGAAGAAAAGAGGAGAGGCTTGTCTCAAGCCTTAAATCAGAGCAAGAAAACTGCCTTAAGGTATTGCAAAACCAGCCCAGAACACTCGCAGAGCAACACATCGTGGCTCTGCACGGCGTTCTTGGCATCACCCACCCGTCACCGTGCAGGGGACGAGGGACTCGAGGTGAGTCCTGCCCAGAGTGATTATTTAATTTGTGCTGGGGATGAGGAGAAGGTTATTGCTATGGGAAATCGCTGTCCTCCAGGGTAAACAGAGGAAAATGCTGGTCTGGGTGAGAAATTCCCAGTGGGAGGGATGAAGGCAGCCAGCTGCCAGCTCTGTCCCTGCCCCGGAGCTGGGTGTAGACCCTGCCCGAGCCTGCAGTGTGGCACAGCGTGATGCTCTACCACGGCACGCAGGGCCAGTCAAATCAAACAAACCTGTTTAAACATCACAGTGTGGCCCCCACCTCTGGGACAGACCCCACTGACCCACAACCCGAGCAAGGCAATGCATGGGGGAGTGCCAGGAGTGCCTGGTGAACCCTCCCATGCTTTGAGAGGGAGGCTGTGGGTCAATCCTTTGGCAGAGCCATCACCTCTCAGGCTGCCTCTCTGCACCCCAGCACAACCTGCAGCTCTTCTTGGCCAGTCCCTTTCCACCGTTGTGCTGCCCAGAGGGAATTCTCCTTTTTCCCCCTTAGCTGGGGCCAGACCCACAGCAGGAGTGGGGCCAAGCAGGGCTCAGCACTGTAGCTACGTGGAGGGAACACCCCCTCTTTTGGGCTCATGGAAAACACTAAGCCAGGAGCAAACCGGGGGCCCTGGGGATTTAAACACTTGCCAGATGCCTACGATAGCCGTGTATCATCCCGGGAACCAGCCCTGTCCCGGGTCCTTGCTAAATCACCCAGGGCAGATTTAGGGGCGTGAGGCTTTCGGAGCACGGGAAGGCAGCTGGGATTTAAAGGGGCAGGGGGGAACAGTGAGCAGTGCAGGCAGTCTCAGAGTGTAGAGGAGAGGCAAAAATCCTCGTGTGGATGTGGAGCTGCTGGGGAGCGTCACGATGGGATGGAGGAAGGAGAGGTGAGAGGCAGATGAGAGCTGAGAGGAAGGGAGCTGGAGGAGGCTGGGGTGGGAAGGGGCCACCTTGGGGAGGGGTTTTGCTTCCAAGGTCAGCGCAGTGGCCTCAGGTTTGTGCCCTGCAGATGAGGGGATGTGAGCTGTGGGGCCAGCCCCAGACCTGGAGGCCTGCAGAGATGCTGGGGAGCTGGTGGGGGTGTGGGAGGGAAGACAGGGGGAGTAAAAGGTTCTTCCTAGGAAGCAGGTCAGCAAAGCTGGTCAAAATTCACCACCATATCCCTCTGCTGTCCAAACACACTGGGATGGATTTCCCCAGAACATTTCCCAGAAAGAGACAAACCCTCTGGCTGGGATTGGTTCTCACCAGGAAGCCACCCCACATCACCAGCCAACCTCTGGGATGTGACCAGTTGCTCCCTGCCCAGTCACATCCCTCCCATGTCTCCATCCTGGCCCTGGACACTGCTATGAAACACATTCTGCAGTGGGGCAGGGCCAGGCCTGGCACAAATGCTGTTCTTCATTTGGGGCATTTTACTCCTCATCCAGTGAACAGGTCTGCTCTGAAAGCAGAGCTCAGCATTTGGGGTCCCGCTGTCCTCACAGAAAGGGGGCAAGAGCTGCAAAAAGGCATCATACTCCCAATTCCTGGGGAAGGTTCCCAAAAGGAGCAAACAGGAAGGGAAATGATAGCCAAGTGGGATAGGGCCCAGAAGCTGGGAATTTCCTCCTTGTGACTTGCTGTGGGACCTCAAATTTGCTGCAGGTAGAAGGAGGGAAACTGAAGAGAGGGGAGGGATGAAATGCTGGAGCAGCATCTGCCCCTGGCTCCAGCAAGGAGAGAAAGGATGGCTGAGATTCATTAAGTAAAGAGACAGGAAAGCCTTGCTTAAGGAACTGTCTGGGAAAGGGGCCATTTCAGGCCTGCTGTACGCAAGTGCCAGTGATCTGGGGCCAGAACAGACAATTGCTAAATTTTCCTCCAGGCTCGGCTGCACAAGGAGCTGTTCTCAAGCAGAGCAGTCACAGAAAGTCGTGGGGAGCTTACTGGTGCTTTTCTGCCTGGGATGGGAGACCAAGCTGGCTCCATCAGCAGAAGGGAAGGAAAAAGACGGCCCAGATTAGCATTTTTCCTTTTCACACAACAGCTCAGGGCACTGGCCTGGTGGTGCAGAGATGCTGAGGCAGGTCCAGCTGGAGGGTGTTCCATGATGTGCACAAAAGCACCTCACCATGCAGTGGGAACAGTGAGACCGATGGAAAAGGGACTTCTTGGTCCTCTCAGTCAGCCTGCACCCGCCATAAACCAACAGGATGGAATCTGGGAAGAAGCAGGAGCAGTGGGGATGGCAGGAGATGCTCCCATGGAGCCTGTTGCTGAGTGCAGCAGGATGAAGGTTTGTGTCACTGAGCTTCAGCACAGCCATGGCTACAGAGGGAGTCCAGGAGCTTCTGCCCCTGCCATTCCCTGCACTTACCTGGGAGCCAGCTATGGAAGGAGGCAAAATGGGCTTTGCCCCAGACCCCAACCACTGCTCCACCACCACGAGAGAAGAGAGATCCATGATGGGATTGCTCACCTTGCCCCATGCTGGTGAGGCTATTGCATGTCTGTCATGGGCTGGCCAGGATGTTTTGGGCCATCCTCAGGGCCATCCCCCACCTCTGCAACGTGAAGTTCATCCATTTCCATGCTGGAAAGTGGTCAGGAAGTGCTCACCTGGGCTTGAAGAAACATCTTGGCCAGTGGGGTCCATCACTGGTCACAGAGCCTCAGGAACTTGGCACAAATTCAGCAGCAGGATGGTCCTCTCCCACCAGCTGCAGGAACACCTCTCACATCCTGACACAGAGAAACCAGGAGCCGGGGGTCCCACCCCTTCTCTCCCCCTTTTTGTCATTCTCCTGCTTCAGATTGGACCTCCATCCCTAGAAGGTGTGAAGAACATGGGTAAGAAATGATTGTCAGTGTTTTCCATACGAGCATCTTCTCTGTGTACCACACATACTCAGCACCTCCAGTGAAGGAGAGCGCTGTGGTTCTGCCTCTCTGCTGGTGCCACTGACACAGCACAGAAAAGCCTCAGGGCTCAAGACAAATGCCCTGAAACAGATGAAATCAGCCAGGAACACCTGATACTCATTCCCACAAGGTTATGGTAAAGGTTGCGAAACGAAGGAAGTGCCGCACTGGCATGCTGGCAGCAAATCAAAGCAAATGACATTAATTAAAGCATATGTTAGGAATAGGAAATTAAGCTAAAGCAACATTTCATCTGCAGAGTCTTCTCCGGGCACTTTAGAAAGGGTATAAGTTTACTGTAGAGAAAGAGAAATGAGGAGGCTGGTGCAGAGGATAGATGTGCGGGAAGTTAAAAGAATTAGAGGAGAGTTTTAAAAGCTTTAGACTATACACTCAAGGTCATGTTCACTCTCTGTATTTATTTTGAATTGTGAGTGAGCGGGGGGGTTGAGAGTGCTGGCTGGCACTGTGGGGGGACTCAGGTTAACATGGATCCCAGTACCCTGGACAAGGGGGCTCAGCCCCAAAACCCTGATCCTCTGCACTCCTCCCTGCACAGCTGCACCAGGCACTGATGGACCTTGGCACTCATTTGTCTGGTTTTGCAAAAATACACGTGGTTTCCCAGTTTAGCTTTTCTCCAGCTCCCTCAGCCCTAGAAAAAAATCACGTAACTCTGGGCACCCTGGGACAGGGGCACTGTTGTCCCCTGCACAGAGGGGAAACTGAGGCATGGCATGAATAAGAGTCTTGGGCATGAGGCAAGCACAGGGCTGGGAATACTGGCCAGGGCTGTACCCCAACCCCATGGGGAATCACAGGCACTCCCCCAGGCCCTCCCTCACCAGGTCTGTCTCAGCAATGGGCAGCTGCTCCTGACCTCAGGGCTGGCAGTGATGCTGCAGTCCCAGCCCATCGGGCGTGTCCCTGGGGCTGTACTGACTCACCAGCCACCCGTGTCATCCCAGGTCACCCAGCTTTTTTCAATCAGCTGTTTCAGGACCATCTGCCTGTGTCACCGTGCTGGGGCTGAGAACAGGGCCAGCCCTGGGCCATTCCGATGCTCCACGTGGCCTATGCACCGCCTCACGCAGGTGCTCGGTGGCAAAGGGCATCAGGGACCTTGATGTCCCCATGGGCAGGGGGTGACATCCTCAGCGCTCAGGCCGTGCCAGGAGCTGTGCCGTGCAGTGGGACAGGAGCACAGCAGGCTTTCCACCGTCTGCCCCACGCCATGCCCTGCTGCCCGTGCGCTCCTCACCCTCCCCTCTGTGCCCGCCTTGGGGGTGGCTGTGCCATGTGCAGGGAGCCACGAGGTAGTTGCCACGCCGCAATAACGAGCTCTGAGCGACAGGAGCTGGAGAGCAGCCTGACCCCAGGCGTTCCCATCCCGCGCACCGCCCTCCGCTCCCGGAGCAGCTGCTCGGATTCCCCCGGAGCCATAAATCGCACGCCGGGTTCAGCGGCCCCAGCGCGGCCGCCGCTGCCTCCCCACGCCGGGTGTCTCGGCGATGAGTTACGAGGAGCGAGCGCCGCAGCCAGGGCTGGGCTCCAGAGCCCCAGCTCCCTCCTGGCCACAGCACCGGCCAGAGAGAGCCCTTTCCCTCCCGCTCCCACCCGGCCCACGGGGGGCTCAGCCCGTGGGGACCGCTCCGCTCCGCGGCGTTCCAAGGAGGGCTGGCTGCGGCGCGCTGTTTACCCAGGGCGAGCGGGCAGATGGCTTGCTGACAGCTTCAGGAACACCTTGTAGCAGTTGCGGTGATTCTCGAGATCCGTTGCTTCCCATTTCAATTCACACATCATGATTTCTAAACCTCAGCTTGTACCTTCCCAGCAGAGCTCCCCTGCGGTCACTGCCGGCTCGGGAGCGATGGGGAAGGGGAACCTGCGGCAGCCACAGCCATTCTGTCTCCGACACTGCCTCCTTCCGTGCCCTGGGACAAGTCCCCTAACGTGCCAAAGCAAGGGGCACAAGCGGCACAGGAGCAGCACAGGGGCTGGAGAGCGCTTCGAGGATGTAAGGGGCTGTAAGTACTTCTTAGGGATGGAGAATTCTCTTCCCATCCCCTTCCCCTGCTGAATAATGATTGTAAATGTATGGACTGAAAACAGGGTATAGGGTGATCCGAGGTCAGCACGTGTGAGTCTCTCCTGCTCTTGCCATCAGCTGCTGGGGACCAGCACCATGCTGTCCTCACCGGGCTGGGGGAGCTGGGCAGCCCCCAGTGCCATTTGGGAGGAGCTCACAGAGGCAAAACCGAGGCTTGGCTATGGTGGCTCCTAAAACCAACACAGGTTTGGTCAGCAGGAGGCTCACCTGGAACGGCTGCTGGAATTCCCCAGTTTCCTTCAGGGAATCTCTTGCTGAGTCTGGTGGGACCCCAGAGCCAGTTGTGGGAACCTCTGTGCTACCACTGAATTCCTTGAGCAAGTGTGAACCAGAGCATCTCTGACTTGTGTACATTCCTCTGCCCTCCCCGTGTTGCTGTGGTAGAGTCTTGGCCTCAGGGTGATAAAAAGAGTATGTTTTTCCAATTAAAAGAGCCAAATGTGTTTTCCTGCCAGTATTCAGTCCAGCCTAACATGCAATGTCTACATTTTAGCCTTGAAGAAGCCTCTAGAGACACTGCAAAATAAATCAATACTAGTCCACGTGCTCGAAAACAGAACCAATAAATAACTTCAGAGCAGCTTTTCTGTTTACCCTATGAAATCCCCATTCTTGGCCATGCACTTCAAAACAGCATCTCAAAATAAAATAGAAAAGAAAACCAACCCCCTGAGCCCTTCATTAGCGGAGCAGCGTGAGGCTCTCCAGCCAGGCAGAGCTGGTTTCAGGTTGCAGGTGCAGGGCCAATTCTCTGCTGACCTCTGGGCTGGGATTTGGGATTGAGATTGCCTGTGCAATGGTTTAAAAATAGTGAATAAAAACATTAAAAAGAAACCTCCCCCCAAAACAAAACCCCCCATGTCCTTCGTGGCTTCTTATGGCATGGAAGATGCTGGAGGAAAACAAGCACACAGGTGCTTAGATATGCACCTCCCAGTCTGGTTCCCAAGCCTGATCCACAGGTCCAGGTGCTGCATCCAGGACCTTGTGAACCTCTCTCAGACATGTGGTTCTGCATCCCATGAGCAGCCCAAGGTTTTCACCAGGTGTCACAGGTGTGTCCCCAGATGTGCCAAATGGTGAGGGATAACCATGGCCCCTCGACCTGCTCCCTCTGCTCCCCCCATGTCACCCAGTCTGGGGCAGGCCAGGGACTCACCAGTTCTTCCTCCTCTCTGACAATAATAAACATGTCTTTAGCTTTAGCATAAAATAAGATTTACAAGAGCTATTAAAAGGAAACTTGAAGGCATCTTTCTGCATCCTGTTGCAGAAAGGTCTCATGTGTGATGCAGGTGGGTCTGCAGGACCATGATGGGGAGGTGCTGCCCTGGGCCAGGCCCATATGTGTGCAGGGGCACGCAGTGGTGTGTGGGCAGCAGGAGGCTGTAAGGAGGTAACAGGAACCCACCTGTGCATGCAGAGGTTTGCAAACCCTTCCTCTCACACACTCGTGCAGCTGCAGGGTAAGCTACCAACAGCCAGTGGTGCCATTAACAGCCTGTGCTGGTGACACCAGGGGCATCACCCACGGAAAGGAGCCCACAGCATCCCCTGCAAGGGGGTAGGTCACAGCACAGAGTGACACCACGCTGCATCAGATGGCCTGGGATGGACAGATGGACACACAGAGTCCCAGGCAGCTGCTCCAGCTCCCCAGCCTCCCACCCCAGCAAGGCAGGGATGTACCACCGACAGGGAAAACCCATCCACTGGCCAGGGGACAAATCGAAAGGCACTTCTTTCGCATCCCTCTCCTCCTGCTCCAGCGCCCCGAGGCTCCCTGTTGTCAGCGTGCATTATGCAGGCAGGACAGCTCTATTAGTCACACTCTTACCGACTGGAAAAGCACACCCAGCCCTCTCTAGCAGGGCTGAGCCACACACACGGTCTGAGCAGGATAACAAGCCCTGTGGCCTGGGGTAACCTGGAAAGGCATCCAGGGAAACCAACCCCAGAAGGAAGCACAAGGCTTTTTAACCTGTTGATTCAAGATCAAAATCTCTGCTGTCCTGTTCCCACTTGGAGCTGCTCCTCCTGGAGTGGGATATTTGTTTCCTCAGGGGTACAAGCAGATGACACCTCTCTGGGCTGGGTTCTGCCTCTAAAGTAGTGACTACATCCCAGGAACTCCAAACCTCCCTGAGGTCTCCATGCCCTGCAGCAGGTCTCTAGGAGCTCTGAGGGAAATGGGATGGAGGCACTGTCAGCTTTTTACAGCTGGACACCAGAAGAGAATGGGAAAGGGATGCATAAACCTGCAGCTCACACAAGCTGAACCCCAATTGCATCCCAAACTGTGTTACTCAGCTCACACAGGCACATCCCTTCCTGCTCTGGTGCCACTGCTGCAGCCTGAGGTCCCCCTGGCACCACTGCCAGCTCCCTGCCCCTGTCCCTGTCCTGGACAGTGAGGGGAGAGGGCACGACCTCCCCGTGCCACCAACCCAGCCACAGGCAGGGTGTGTGTCACACCCATCCCATGCCTGCAAAAACCATGGATATCAACTGGACTGTAGGGCCTTCTCTTCTTCCTTACATCTCTGGACTATTTCCCCACCCCTTAAATGGTTTACATTATTTATTACATTTCATTTAACCCCAGCCACGTCCTCCAAATAAAATTTATTTTGCAGCTGTCATTCAGGTTTACTCCGGCCTTAACCTCGTAATCCTATTGATTCCCTCATTATTCTCGGAGCGCGGGATTGATTTCATGCCTTCTGTGTTATGGAGAAGTCTTTGCTCATTAATCTCATGCACATTTACAAACAGTCCATCCTGGTCATTCATTATTTTCTCATTCCCTACATGGTCTAGTCACAGAAGTTCTCTGCTTGTCTGTTTTGCCTCCTGAATTTGGGATAGGGATGGAGAGAGAACATGATCCCTCTCCTCAAGGACATCCACCCTGCATCCTCATAGCCTGGGTCTCCACACCCTGAGGGTGATGGGCTCCCATGCAATGAATCACCCAAAACTTTCCCAAACTCATGCTCTCCATCACCTTGTGAGATGCCCCAGGACTGCATCCTGCTTGGAAAAGTCACTGCAACCGGCTGGGCTGGGAGAAACAGAGAACCAGGAGAAGTCTGGGTTGGAAAGGACCTTGAGGGTCTCCAGATCAACGTCCTGCACACACCAAGGAGCACCTCGGAGCCAGACCATGCTGCCCAGGATCCTCCCAGTGCCTTGTGCGTGGGGTGGCAGTACCTGTAGCTGATGCACACATGTGTGCACACCTCCCAACACAACAGGAGTGTGTTTGGAGGGTGTCATTAATCACCCTGAGCATTTCATACAGCCCCATCGGAGTGCACAGCACTGTACAGTGTATGGAGGAAGACATGACCCCTGTCATAGAGGCTTAGAATAAAAAATAGGCAGACACTATAGCTCAGACACGTAATAAATCCCATGGAAGGGCCAATCTCAAATATTTCAGCTCTTTCGCCCTCCCCCCCATAATATATAATTGTCTTTGTTGGATCAATACAGAGAGGCTTTGTGGAAGGAGCATGTTTTAAGGGAAGATTAATGTATTGCATTATATATGCAGCTAGGAAGAATTCTAATATTTAACTTCCAGGAGGAGAGGGAAAGTTTGTGTGACCAAATCCTCCTTCCAGGCTGGGAACACAGTGCCTGGTGGTGTGACCAGGCGGGGAAGAGTGAGAACCTCTTGCTCCCAAGGATCTGCTCCTGTGGGATGGAGGCAAGAGGGTCCCTGAAGAGATGGATCTGGGTCCCCTGGGTCCCCTGGGTGGATCTGCCCAGGATGGGTGGATTCCATGCGAGGTGAGATTTCAACATGACACAAACCCGTGTGCCTGGGCTGACTCCCTCAGCCCTGCTCCATCCCCAGCAGGGCTTTGGGGCAGGCGTTGTGCCACCTCCCCTGCCCAAGAGGCCATGCCCACGGTGTGCTGGGTGGCTGTGTGGCAGCAGCACATCCCACCCTCCAGAGACAGCGAGCAGTGAGCAAACAGAGCCCTGCCACAGGACCCTGAGTGATGCTGGTTACTGAACACCACTAATTTATCCCCTGCAGAGCCCCGTGGTCGTTTCCCTGGGTACACAGACACAAACCCCATCCATGGCTCGGGGCATCACACACAAATTGATACCCCTAATCTCATTAATGTGCAGAGACACAGGGGCTGAGCCCTCCCTCTGGTGAGCAGAGCGGGGCTCGCTGAGCTGCACCAGCAAGGTGTGCATCCTGTAAAGGCTATCATATGGAATAAATTTAACTGAATCAAGTTTTGATTAAATGCCATAAACATGATTGATTTGGTTACATACCCTCTGTATGACGGTCTGTTTAATTTATTTTTTCATTCTGAGAAGGGATGTTGCATTGATCCCAAACATTAGCTTTGACTACCACCATAAATTCCCATTTTAGGGCGACCCACAGCAACCTTATTAATATTTTTACACTTACCCAGCAGTTGCCAGGGTTAACCCTTCAGCAACATGCCCAAATTGTGCTGTGCTGTGGGGCAGGAGAGGTGACCTGAACCAGAACCAGGGGCTGCAGCCCATGAGGGAAAGTCACCTGTTTCAGGGCCACCACTGCAAAGCCACCAACCCTCCAGCAGCATCTAAACCTTCTCCCTGGACCTCTTAGGGCAAAATGCTCTGAGCCAGCATCTCCACAAGCCCTTTGGCAATGGAACAGTGCCCCAGGTGCTGCTGTAGCATGCCCAGAGAGGGATGTTTGCTCTCTGAAATCCCAAAAACCCAGCACACCTCTCACCTTCCTCACCACGCCAGCCTTTGGGCCAACACTACTACACATTTCCTTACAACAGCTTCTCTATCTTGCTTTTTATCAAGGGGGGGGGAAGGTCCAAATATTTTTTTATATTACTAATAAATTGGAAAAATGCTTTATGTTTTCAATATATTTTCAATTTACTGCCATGGTCAGTATCTTGGTTGCTATGTGTATTTTATAAGCAATGTCAATGATAACCAGATTTAGCTGTTGGTTTCTCCATAAATAGTGTGTTATCCACCAAAAGTGATCTCTGGTAACACAGTGTCATTAGAAATAATGCTGAAAATTGTCAGGGAAGCACTAAAAGCAAACACGAATAAATCACTTCCAAGCACATCTTGGAGATACTGGAATTTCTGAGGGTTTATTTGGAAGATAAGCTGATTTTTAATACATATTTTGGACAGATCCTGCGATCCCAGTATCCACAAAGCCCTGAAGAAACACAGGAGCTCATTCCAGGCTCTCCCTGACCAAAAGAGAAAAGGTTTCAATGCACTTGGGCTCAAGACAGTGACAAAAGCCACTCTGAGCCCATCCAGGTCCTAGCTCCAGGAGTCTCATGAGTCCATCAGCTGGGACCTCCTTTGTGTTGTACCCATCTCCTGTGCCATTTTATATCATTCCTGTCACAGAATCACAGCCTGGTTTGGGCCAAAAAGGACCTTAAAGATCATCTCATTCCACCCCTGCCACGTTCAGAGACACCTTCCACTATCCCAGTTATTTGCAGAAACATTTCTGCTGTCCCCGCTCCAACCCAATTAAGCTTTATGCCTAATTGCAAAGCACACTCCCCCTATTTTCACACAACAGTGAGACTAACCGGTCTCAAAGTTTTCATAGCCCCTTTTCATCTAATATTTAACGTGTGAGAGTTTCTGCATGGCCAGGTTAGATAAACATTAGAGAAGATTGTTTATAGAAATTATATACAGAGCGGTGCTGGCTTCATTTATCAAAAAAAGGTTTTGTTGAAATAAATTCATTTTACAGTGAAACCCATTTAAACCTGTTAAAGGAGTGACCTTGTTTGAGAGAACCTGTTTGTGCTTCACCTCAAGGGACAGCTCGAGCAGCACCACGATAGCATCTTCCAGAGTAAATATCTCCCTGCTCTCCCGGCGTGGGGCATCTCTGTGCCAGGGAGAAGAGTGTTTGGGGCCAGTGGTGCCAGAGGGCACGGGAGGATCCATTCCTGGACCCCACGGGAAGGTTTGGTGCCACCTCCTGTGCCAGGAGGGCTGGGAGTGGCAGTGTTGGGATGCCATGGGGTGCTGCAGGAGAAATGCAGTTCTCGGCAGTCTCCAGACTGTGGGATAAAGGATGGGGAAAACCCTCCAGGCTCTGCTGCCCCTCTGCTGCCCCTGACACTTCAGGCTTGCTCGGGCATTGATTGCTACTGACACCACTGCCAATATCGGCTTGGCCACATCCCTCTGATTTTGGGAAATTAGAAATAAGCCAATGGCCGTTTCCCCCGTCTCCTGAAATTCATTACAAAGTGGGGAAAAGCGGAATCTCTGCTCTCGCCTCCCCTCTGCTGGCTCCAGCAGCACTTGGCTCGTGTCTGGGTTTGCTCCTCTGCTTTAAAAGAGTTAAGATCAGTGAGGACAAACTGGGACTGCGTGGAATAGAGGGAAAACCCACCAGCATTCCTTCCTCACTGCACAGGTCAGATTAACAGGGGGAAATTAATGCTAGCACCTTTAATCGTTCAGAAATGCTTTAGGAATGAGTAGATGTATTAATCTGAAGCATGTGGCTTTAAGAGTTAATCTCAGTATGGAGCAGTACCGGGAAGCACATTCATTCATTCATCCATTCAGGAGGCATCAGCCAGGTACAGGGCTTTGTGCTGTTCCCACAGTCTGGCCTAAAGGTATTTATAACCTAGAGCTGGGGGAAAGAAAACACAGAAAAAAGGGATGGGATAAGGGGAACGGCACTTTGGAAGCAGCCTACATGAAATCCGCCAAGGCAGAATTAATATTGTCTCGTTAACAGAGGGAGCAATTTGAAATTATATGGGAAAGGTGGATAAAACCTGGAAAGCCTAAGAGCCAGCTCTGATTTCAGAGTCTGTGGGAGCATTCCAAGGCAGAGCTGTAAAATTAGAAACAGCATGCAAAGTTACTTTTCCATTGAAATGTCATGTTTTCCTTGAAAATACCTTTTTCCACCTCAGGAACGCGTTTTGTCACCGAGCAGTGAGTGCACCTCTCCTGGCAGATTTGCTGAAGCAAAAACTCGTGGCAAAAAATGGAGAATCACATCCAGGTACTCGGCAAACCAATGAAGGCCAAGGAGAGGAGAGTCTGGGCAGCACATTTCCATCCTGGGTTGGTGGCTCATCCTGGGTTTGTGACTCCACACCTGCCCTGGCACCGCCTGTGCTGCCCCTTTTGGGCAGAGATGACACCCCATGATGCCCAGGAGGGTGTTTGGCCACAGATTCCCAGAGGGCAGGCACTGCTTGTGCCATGGTGTGCTGCATATCTGGTATTCTGAGACAGAGCCAAAAATAAAGAGCAAATACATTTGCTGATTCCAAGAGTCTTTCCAGTAAATCCACAAAAATCACCACCAGCTGAATTCAGGTGATGCCTTCAGCCTAAAGCACGAGGTTCAGATCCTCCAGCTCCTGCCCAGAGCACTGTTGGGGTGAAATAACTCGTGGATGACCTGGGAAGGAGCAGATCCACCTTCAGCCTTTGCTCAGGTGCAGGAGAACCCCAGTGCTTGGGGCAAAGGTGGGCACAGTGGGGAATCCACGGTGTCACCAGAGCTGTGACAGGCACAGCCACCACCCTGGTGGCCAACACAGTCATGGCTCTGCCGGGCACAGTGTTACCCACCATCCTCCAGTTTCCAGGTGGTTTACAGGCCAAACCCCCCAAGCACATCCTGTGAGACTCCCTGTGTCCCCCTGACACGGGGTGTGTGACAGCAGGGTCACCAACCACTCCTGTTATTGTCCCCAGTCACACCACAGAGTGCTACAGCAGACAGGAGGAAATTTGGGTATGGGGGAATGTTAAAAGGGGATGCAAAACTGAGAGGTCACTGCTGCTTGGCTTGGCAGTGACCCCACTCCCCACTGCAAAGTTGAGCTCATGAGTGGGAGAAAAAGGGTCTGGAGAAAGAGCATCCCTGGCATGTCCTCCACAAGGATCCCTGTCCCACCACACTTCCTGGGCAGCCGCACACACACCGAGGTAGCACGGGGGGATTGCTGGAGGCCAGACCCTCCCAGTGCCAGTGTCGTGGCTCCCACGGGGCTGGCAGGTGCCATGGGGACATGGGGACACGGGGACACGGGGACACAGCCCTCCCACCCCTGCCCACGCCTCTCCCCCCGGGCCGCCTGGAGACAGCCCCGCTTTGAAGCCGTGCCGAGGCTGGCGGCAGCGCCGGGGCTGGAATAAGATGGCTTTTAAACTCGGAGTGAGATGAAAAGCAGCCGGAAACGCATCGAAAGGGTGACTGCAGGGCTAAGCCTGCTTTTCTCATGCTCGCTTATCCCGGGCTACTCCGGCAGAGCCCGTGTCCCTGGGGAGCTGCTTTCTCAAACTCTGCTGCCTGCCCCACTCCTTTGCTCCTCACATCCCTCCTCCTCCGAGAGGTGAAACAGCAGCAGACTTTCTGCAAAGATGTAAAAAACATTTTTTTTTATCATGAAAGACCCTGTGCCGTTTCCTGCCATGGCTCCCAGGAGCCCCACTCTGGTCCTGAAGCACCAGCCAAGGTGCTTCACCCCAGGGGCAGCTGAGCTTCTGGAACAAGGGATACTCCTGTGGTGCTTGTTGGAGTGATTTGGGAGGAGAAGTGGGAGATACAGGGGCCTGTCAGTGCCCAGGAATGGGCAGCATTCAACAGGCATGCACAGCACCCACAGGGGAGAAATCACTCCCTTCCCCAAAGCACTCCAGGCTAAACTTACAATTCCCACATTTTCTGGGCACCAACCACCTCTGCTGCACCATCAGCTCAACCACAGAGCAGCCAAAGCTTTAAGGCAGGTTTAAAATACCCAAGGACCTTGAATGGCTTTTTACCTGTTAGATTTCTGCTCTCCCATCCGTTAAGCTTAATGGAAATGGTTCTGAGGAAAACAAACCCAAAATGCTCCACAGGGCTGAGCACCCACAGCACCAGCTCAGAATTCCCTGGGAAGGATTTCTTTGCTCGTACCCCCCACAGAACCCCTGCAAGGGGCTGCTCCTGGCATTAGGAACACAGGAGGCCCGGAGAAGCACGGATCTAATGAGCTTTGTGCTAATTCATGTGATTGTTTATAAGAACAACGGCACACTAAGCCTGTTAAGCCATTCTGGCTGGCCAGGCTATCTGCTCCCACCAGCCTGGTCTCAGCTGTGCACCCCCCAAAGCCTGAGGTTTGCTCCGAGCAGCTGGGCACACATTTTGCCTGGGAGAACACAGTGTGCACAGAGAAACCTTTGCAATTTCCCCTAACCAGAGCCCTGAGAGCACCCTCAGAAAAGATGTCCCTCTGTTTTGATGAGGATGCCTTTCCTCCACAGCACCGGGCTCTGTGATTCACGTGTTGCACCCATGCGAGCACTGCAGGGCACGTGCAGCTGGGAGAGCAAAGCAGGAGCAGCTCCAGGGCTTTTCTGCATCCTGCAGGTGCGAATCCACCACCTCTGGGCCTCTCCCTGGCTTCTCAGTCAAGAATTTACTGTACCAAATGGTTGCTGAAGAAGCACACAGGGACAAACCCTCCCCAGTAACTCATTCCCTGCCCCACAGGTCAGAGCTCGCACAAACTGGTGGCATCTTGGAGCAGAGCCTGACTTTCCTCCCAACCACCCTCATGAAGAAAACTGTTGTTGTTTTTGTTGTTGTGTGTTCCCTTTCCTTTTGCTTTTTTTCCCCTTCCCTTGATTGAATATTGTCTGAGCCCTCCTCACAGTGCTCCCAGCCAAGGAAAAGGTTACCCCAGTAATCAGCCCCGTGGTGCCAAAGAGTCTGCACCGAACTCAGCTCCGGCCTCCCTGGCTCTGGGGGAACCAGACATAAATATGGGTCTTTAATCTCAGACACACTCGCTGATAATCTGCTCTGCAGTTTGCAGATAGGGTAGTCTGGGCTCCCACAGGCTCCAGGGACGCAGGGGGAGGCAGGACCAGGTCCCCTCCCAGGCCTTGGGCTGGCCCTGCATCTTTCTTGCAAACCACCCACGGCACACGTGGCCACCAAGGCACCCGGACATGATCCTGTGCCCCCAGAGTGGGAGTTTTGGCCTCACATTTGTGGCAGTCACTTGGGAAATTATAAACAGCCCATTCCCATTCCAGAAGGATCACAGGCATTGGTTGGGGCTCAAAGGGACTGAAGCTTGCAGAGGGGTGCGGTGAGATGGGAAATCCTGAAATGAGGTCCCAGAAAACCAGTCCAGGTCAAGTGTGTGAGCTGAAAAAGCCATTTTTGTCCCCAAGGATCCATGTTGAGGTATCCCGGGGCCAGGGTCCCTCTGAGCATCCCTGCCTGGATGACCTGGCCGAGCAATGAAGCACATTGAAGCCCATGATGGGGTCTGGATTGATCACTTGTGTCCTGCCCCACTTTTGACCAAGACCAGTCACAATGCTCACCAGTCACCCCAGTAAGAGGGACGATTTCTCCTCTTTGATAGGGCCAAAAGGAGGAAAACTTCCTCCAATCTCCTGTTCACGTGGGACAGGACCTAACAAGGGAAAGGGCAGGATTTTCCCTCCTGTCATCAATGCACAGCATGTGGCACTATGACCACAGGACAATCCTCTCAGGAGAGCAGAGATTTCTGCCCAGTTCTCCTCCATCCCAGAAGGACAGGCATTCCATGCGGGCAAAGGGTCTGTCAGTGTGAGACTGCCCGACCTGGAGGGATGGCCTCTGCTGGAAAACAATTGGGGAAAACCAAAACAATCCAGGCGGAGTAAAACTCCCTGCAAATGCTCCCTCTCGTGGAGGTTGGCTGTCCTGCTGCCTGGGAGAGCGGGAGAGGACTTGTCCCAAAACCTTCCCAAGGAATGAGGGGGCTGTGGGAGGCAGTGACACGCTCCCCTCGCAGTGCTGCACATCATCCCCATGGAGAGAGCCCTCGGTGCCCAGCAGGACCTTCAGAGTGAGTGGGACAAAGTGGGAAGGGGATGGGATGAGCTCAGAGCCTGAGGGACATCTGAGTCCATCACCCTGGGATCTCAGATGCTTCTGAGATTTAACAGCCAAACCACCTTCCGTTCTCACTGACATGGGGAGAAAGTGTGCGTGGGGGAGAAGAGGGAAACCCCAGGAAAACCTGTTGGTATTGGCCTTGGCTGAAACCCACTGTATATAATTTACCTCCCTTAAAGCTGCTTTGAGGGTGTCCCCGAGTCCTGACATGGCCTGGGGGAGGAGGACAGAGCCAGCTGGAGCAGAGCCGGGAGGACAGCACTGCAGTGTCTCCACCAGCTCATCATTTCCCAGACTGGGGAATTATTTCCCAAAAGTCTTTAACAGATTCCCCACAGCCACACAGGATTTTGCACTGACAACACCTTTCTGCTGGGAACCAAGCCAAGATCTCCACAAGGTCATTTTGCAAAGACAATTAGGTAGTCCCCCGACAGTGCTGTCTCATTTTAATTAGATCTTATTTCCAAAGAATTACTGAGTGTGCCAGGCCCAAGGCTGGAGGCAAGGGCCATTTACAGGAATCAATGGGAAGCAAAGGACAGATGTACCTGNCGACACCCCCAGCCCCCCTGGGGCCGCCCCCTCTATGCGGCTCCGCTGCGCCATCTGGCGGCCGATCTGGGCACAGCGCCGGGCACGGCCGGGATGTTCCGGAGCTGAGGCACATCCAGGGACAAAAATAAAAAAGCCCCGGGTTTTGGTTTTTTTTCCCTGCGACCCCAGATCCAAGAGGTGCCGCTNAAACCAAAACAATCCAGGCGGAGTAAAACTCCCTGCAAATGCTCCCTCTCGTGGAGGTTGGCTGTCCTGCTGCCTGGGAGAGCGGGAGAGGACTTGTCCCAAAACCTTCCCAAGGAATGAGGGGGCTGTGGGAGGCAGTGACACGCTCCCCTCGCAGTGCTGCACATCATCCCCATGGAGAGAGCCCTCGGTGCCCAGCAGGACCTTCAGAGTGAGTGGGACAAAGTGGGAAGGGGATGGGATGAGCTCAGAGCCTGAGGGACATCTGAGTCCATCACCCTGGGATCTCAGATGCTTCTGAGATTTAACAGCCAAACCACCTTCCGTTCTCACTGACATGGGGAGAAAGTGTGCGTGGGGGAGAAGAGGGAAACCCCAGGAAAACCTGTTGGTATTGGCCTTGGCTGAAACCCACTGTATATAATTTACCTCCCTTAAAGCTGCTTTGAGGGTGTCCCCGAGTCCTGACATGGCCTGGGGGAGGAGGACAGAGCCAGCTGGAGCAGAGCCGGGAGGACAGCACTGCAGTGTCTCCACCAGCTCATCATTTCCCAGACTGGGGAATTATTTCCCAAAAGTCTTTAACAGATTCCCCACAGCCACACAGGATTTTGCACTGACAACACCTTTCTGCTGGGAACCAAGCCAAGATCTCCACAAGGTCATTTTGCAAAGACAATTAGGTAGTCCCCCGACAGTGCTGTCTCATTTTAATTAGATCTTATTTCCAAAGAATTACTGAGTGTGCCAGGCCCAAGGCTGGAGGCAAGGGCCATTTACAGGAATCAATGGGAAGCAAAGGACAGATGTACCTGCGGTTACATCACCTGTTACAGCGGTGCCAACTTGCCGAGGGAGAGGAGCAGCTTTCCCACATGATTTCATCCAGTACTACATCAGGAAATACAAAACCTGCCGTGCAGAAGACAGAGCACCACTGCTTCTGGCTGCTTGCTGGAGTTTGGTGCCTCAGAGCAAGCATTCACTGCATTCTCAGGGGCTCTGTAGGTGTAGCAGAGGGTACCTTTTTGGCAGAACACACGAATAGAAAAAGAGAACAGACACCCACAAAAACGCCTTCAGAAGGGTGCAACGTGGCGATGCAGGGGGCAGGACACAGGATGTGAGAGCAGGGGACAGAGGGACCAGAGGCTGGGAACAACGTGGGGCTGCAGATCTCCCACCCCAGAGAGCTGTAGGAAGTCAAGGCCCTGGGATGACTGATGGTCACCCCCAGCCTCCCGGGGGGTCCCCCGACGATCCCCCCCAACACCCCCAGCCCCCCCGAGCACCCCCTGAGGATCCCAACACCCACAGCTCCCCCCGAGGGGCCCCCCCCACACCCCCAGC
>WBMV01003592.1:1223770-1238598 GCA_013396655.1 Campylorhamphus procurvoides | reverse complement strand
CGCCATCTGGCGGCCGATCTGGGCACAGCGGCGGGCATGGCCGGGATGTTCCGGAGCTGAGGCACATCCAGGGATAAAAATAAAAAAGCCTCAGGTTTGGTTTTTTTTTTCCTGCGACCCCAGATCCAAGAGGTGCCCCTGCCCTTCGGCGAGGGCTGGGAGGGTCCGACCGGCCGAGGAGAGCAGCGGAGGGGACAGATGGGCGCCCCGCGGGAGCCTCCGGTGCCTCCCGTCGGATGTCCCGAGCAGAGAGCACCGTCGGGGCGCGGCTGCGCCTCCTCCCTTCCCGGCCTGGGAAAGGGCCCGGGCGGGCGCCGAGGGGCGACGGACCCGGCTCTCCCTCGCCATCACCCGACGCTGTAAACAACCGGAATAAACGGAGAGCCTCCCCTTTCCCCTTTCCCACCCTGTCGCGGAGCAAACTCTGCCTGCGGCTAGGAACCGGCTTCGCATCAAAATAAACAGCTGCTTTTCCCCTGATACTGTTTTTTAACTCTCCCCTCCACGCCCCGTCAGACACCCGCACGCATCAAAGCGGCTCTGGGAACCTCCGGTTTGCAGACCCTGGACGGGTGAGCCCTCCCCGCACCCCCGGGCTGCACAAGGACCAGAACAGCATGAGTGGGGCCAAGAAGCCTGTGAGATGCCGGTGCCTGGAGGGAGGACTCGGGCAGAGGCTCCGAGGCGAAAAGCGCTGGAGCAGGCAAGGGGGACAGAGGCTCACCCAGGCCGGCTGCTGCAGGGACGAGCTGGTCGCCACACCGGGGCTCCAGGGCACCCCAGGAGAGCTCAGCCCCCCAGCCCCACTAACCGGGCGGGAGGAAGGAGAGGGCCCCGGGCAGCCCCAGAAATCCATAAATCCCACCCCGAGCGCACAGGTGCGGCAGGTGCGCAGGGATGCCCGGCCGGGATCGGGGGAGAGCCTTCACTGGGGCCGTGTGTGAGTGTGTGTGAATGTGAGCAGGGCTCCGCCGGGGTCCCGCCGCTGCCCTTTGTTTATTGATCCGCGATCGGGAGCCGCAGACAGAGCGGCGGCCCCGCGGGTAATTGGGGCTGCGGGGCCGTGACCGCGGCTGGCCCCCCTCCCAGCCCTGCGCGCCGAGGGGGCAGCGCCGGCGGGGCCCTAATTGGGAGCCGGGGCCGGGGCTTGGCCCGCTCCGCTTTGTCCCGAGTGCGGAGGCAGCGCGGCGGCAGGACGGCGCCAGCCCGACATAAAGAGCTGCCACCCCGCTGCCCGCCCCGTCGGGCCGGGGCTCCTCTTCCCTGGCGGCCGCACCCCGTAGTCGCACAGTCGGGGCTGGATGGGGGGCCCAGGAGCTCACTGAAATGTTCAAATGGGGACTGGAGCCTTTGTGCGGCACCGACAGGCCCTGGGAGCCTCCCCCAGGGCTGGGAGAGCTCCCAGTGTGGAGCAGCACCCTGGCACCATGGCACACCCAGCTCCATGGGATCCTTCTCAGGATGCTGCCCATCTGCATTTCCTCTGGGCTGTGCAGTGTCTGCTCCTATAAATCCCACTCAGCAGTGACAGAAAGCCCAGTTCCCCTACCCTTCACAGCAGTCAGGGCCTGGGTGCATCCAGAAAGGTGCCAACACCTCTCTTGCCCCTTCTGCAAATTTCAGTACTTAGAAGGGGGTTTATAAAAAGATACAGAGTGATTACACAGGCAGTGATAGGACCAAGAGTGGACGGTTTTAACCTAAAAGAGGAGAGACTTAGATTAGATGTTTGGAGGAAACTCTTCCCTGTGAGGGTGGGCAGGCCCTGGCACAGATCTCCCAGAGAAGATGTGGTCACCCTAACCCTGTCCAGGGCCAGGTTCGATGGGGCTTGGAGCAACCTGGGCTAGTGGAAGGTGTCCCTGCCCATGACAGGAGATTGGAACTTGATGAGCTTTAAGGTCCTTTCCATCACAAACCATTCTATGGTTCTGTTATTCTGCCCTCATAACCACGACCCAACGTGCTCAGGAAATGAGTGGTGGCACTGGGGTAACACAGGGGCACAGGGCCAGCAGCACAGCCCTGCAGCCCAAATGAGGGCTAGGTGGTCCTGCAGAGCCACCACTGGGCTGCACAGGAACAGGACCTGTGGCAACATTCCCCCTCCACAGGGCTGTGAGATTCTCTGGCATGAACCCCTATTCCTGTTTACAAATACCCTTCCGTGGAGCTGTTCCAGCAGCACCATTGTGCTCAGCAGCCAAGTCAGATGGGGTTTGTCCACCAGGCCACGAAACCCTCGGGGCAAGAATGCTATTTTTAGTGTCTGGCCAAGCACCTTTTGCACTTGGCTAAAGAAATTTGCAATTCACCACTAACCCCAGTGGAAACCTCAGTGTTCAAGGACCTCACTGTGCTGGTGACATGGCACCCTCAGCACCTGCTGGTTAAACACCAGCCATGGAGGTCACGGGAGCACCCAGAGCGTTATTTCTATGACTCGACAGTGTCCACAGAACCATGGCCAAGGCAGGCTTTGCCGGGTGTGGAGCAGCAGAGCCCTGTGGGGGCTGTGCCGGGTGTGCCCCTGTGAGGCCTCCCAGAGCCTTTTCATAGCTGAGGGAAATAATCCCAGCGCAGTGCGTGACTAATCGGGAGCTGCTCATCGAGCTGCTTCAATAGGGTTTCTCAGAGCCTGGGTTTGGCCAGGGCAGGCCTGGGGCAGCTTGGCTCCTGCTGAAACACACCACTGCCCATACCCCCTTGCCTGGGGGTGAGCCAGGCCCTGCTCCCTGCCTTTGGGCACTGTCCCTTGGGGTCACAGTCATGAACCCACGCTCTGCACAGAACATTTTTCCTCTCTCCAGTGAAGAGCAGCTGTGTGGACAGGTTGGGATGTCCCACCGGCACCAGGGCTTGGTCCCCAAGAAGGAGGTGATGTTTTAGCATTCGCTATCCCTCAGAACCAAGATGGGTGATGTGGCTGTCCCTGACACACCAGGATGGCAGGAATCTGGCATGAGGCTCCCTGTGCCTCTTCCACAGCACCATCACCATCTTCCCACTGCGATTGTCCCAGCCAGCTTAACTTAAATCCAGCATGGTTAGATTGAAGGAGGAAAGGCAAGGGCAGACCCCACACTGGCACACTCTGTACCCCCTCACTAAAAATAAAGCCCATTAAATTGCTGCTCATCCCGAGTGATGTTTATTCGGAAACCATCCCGCAAGCCTAATTTTAGTCACTACACTTCCCTCCTCCTGGTTAAGCCGTTCCCACCCTGCCGGTCCCTCATGCTGGCGGAAATGGCCTCATGCCTCTCACAGAGCCAGGGTCTCCTCTCCCGCCATGGAAGGACCCAGCGCCCGCATCTCCCCTCGGACATTGCCACGACGGGGTGGGTGTGTGTGGTTCCAAGCCCCTGCCCTGCCCGCAGCCCCCTCCCCGGAGCGGGCGGGGGCGGGGACCCGGGGGAGGCCGAGGAGGGGCCGGGACCGCGCACGGCCCGCCCCGTCGGGGCCGCGGGGCTGCGGGAGCGCGGCGAGCCCGGCAGAGGGAGCTCCGCTCCCGGCGTTGCCGCTGCGGCCCGACGGGGCCGCGCCCGGGGCCATAAATCTTGCCGGGAACGGCAGAAGGGTAATTGGTGAGGAAAAGGGCTGTTTGCGTCCCCCGCGGCCGCGCTCCGCAACGCCCCGAGCGGCCCCGGGCGCGGGGTGGGGGAGACGTGGGGACACACAGACCCCGCGCGCGGGCGATCGCATCCCCGACGGTACCGGCGTGCTCGGGTCACTCCTTCCCCATCCCCGCGGTACCGGCGTGTCCGGGTGATACCTTCACTATCCCTGATGGTGCCAGTGCTCCTTCACTATCCCTGATGGTATCGGTGCTCCCGGGTCACTCCTTCTCCATCCCCCATGGTACCGGCGTGCCCGGGTGACTCCTTCACCATCCCTGACAATACCGGTGCTCCTTCACAATCCCTGGTAGTACCGACTTGCCCGGGTCAATCTTTCACCATCCCTGGTGGTACCGGTGCTCCCGGGTCACTCCCTCACCATCCCCTTCCCCGTGACCGGCGGTGCCGCTCTGCCCCGATCACCCCATCCCCGATGTGACCAGTGCAGCTCGGTCCCCGCCGGTACCGGAGCGCATCCCCGCACCACGGCGGGACGGCACCGGCGTCCCCCGGTTCTATTTTCCCTGGTCTCCCCGAGGACGGTGCGGACAGATTCCCGGTCCCGATGCCGCACCCTGCAGGTCCCTTTGCCCACCCGCTGCCGCCTCCGCGCACCTGCCGTGCCCGCACCCCGCGGAGGGGTCTTATAGGGCCGATAAAGGCCCTGAGGGCGGCAATCCCCGACGGGCAGAACCGGCCGAGGGCCCGCTGTCCCGGGAGCCCCGCGGAGCGCTCCGCGGGCGGCGTTTTCTGCCTTTCCCCGTCAAACCGGGGCTCGGAAGCTCCGCGCAGCCCGGACGGGGCGGCTCCCGGCGCTGCACACCTGCGGAGGAGCGGCGGCCCCGACGGGAATGAAACAGGCTGGAGCCGGCAGGACGTCTCCGAGTAGAATTTTTTTTTTTATTGAAAGATGTGAGAATTCATCAAAACTGAACAGACAGATACCCGAGTAACCAGCACGTTGCAAATCATGTATCTTTTTATTTTAAAACAAATATAGAGCACAGTCCTGTGATATTTAAATTTATTATACTTTTCTTTTTTTTTCTTTTTTTTTTGTTGTTCTGGAGTGAAAAATAAAAACCTGAGGTTTATTCCTGCATTCTCTATATCCCGCACTGTAATGATATTTTAGTTATGGTTTGGATTGGTTGGTTTATTTTTTTCTCGCAAAAGTCCGTTAAAGGATTGAACTTTTAAGTTTCAATTGTTTTACCGGTGGCACATGATTGTCCTAGAGAACAGGCGGGATAAACAATATTTTAAAATACAGTTAGAGAAACCGATATCTCCTTCAATCACAAAGAGCTAAATAGTTTTCATTTACAATATATATGTTCATGTAAAATGAAAAAAAAAAACAAAACGGAAAAAAACCTTAAATGCGATGAGTTAAACTCTAAATATTATGTACACACCAATGTACAACTCTGAATAAATTAATACCAATTTGCATATTCTGGGATCCTTATAGCTTATTTACACAAATTACCATTTATTTCATAAATATCTGCCCAGGTACCCACGAGGCTCCCCCGCCGTGCCTGCTCTGTGCGGCGGTGGTGGCCAAGGCGGTTTGTTTTCTGTCTTCTGTTTTTTAGCTCTTTTTTTCTTTCCTTTTAAATTAATTTTTCCTTCCCCCTCCCCTTGCACAGATGAGGGTTTGGCCCCTCTCACCCGCTCGGGATCGGGGCTGGGGCCGGAGTCGGGGTCGCCCCGTCCATCAGATGTCTCCTCATGGGCTCATTACCCCCCCTTCGAGTTGCCCAGTGCCCGGAATGGGGGAACGGGGGGTCCTGGGGGCTCCGTAGCCTCACTGGAGCAGGAGAAGCCGCTCCCAGCCCCACAGCAGAAGGGGCAGGCAAGCCCTGTGCTCCGACTGCTCCCTCCTGGCCCTGGGGTGGTGGGTCCGCTTGGCCGGCGGGGTCCATCCCTTCGCTCCAGCACCCCGCTCCCTGTCTGCTTCCACCCCTCGCTCCACAATAAATATTTATACTGTGCTGTACAAAATACCAGTGCTTTCCGCCCCGCCGGGAGGGCTCGCTGCCCGCCCCGTCGGTCACTTGGGGGACTCCCTGCCTGGTGACAGCTCCCGCTGGCTCTCCAGCCCGCTCACCAGTCTCTGGATGTTCTGCAGTTCATTGAGGGACTCCTTCAGGGAGCCCTTGGGCGAGGCGGTGGGGCGCTGGCTGCCCCCCTTGTGCAGGGGCACCTCGGGGAGGGGGCTGGACTCGCGGCTGCTGCCGGCCTTGGAGCCCTCGGAGCCGGGGTTGAGGCTGGCGGGCAGGCCGGTGGTCAGCAGGTTGGTGCTGGGCGGGATGGTGACCGGGAGCTGGTAGGGGCTGAAGCGCAGGCGGGGGCGGCTGCTGCCCAGGAAGGGGTTACGGGACAGTGGCCCGGCCGCGGCGGCAGCGCTGGTGGCCGGCATGGCCGAGGCGGCCGCCGCAGCCGCTGCCATGTAGGTGTAGGGGTAGGGGAAGAGTCCGCCGAAGGTGGGCATCGGGATTCCCTGTGGAGACAGAAAGAGGGGTCAGAGCTCTGAGGATCCCCCCTGCTCCTGTGTGACTCCAGCTGTGCTCCCCTGAGAAAGCCAAGGCAAAGCTGGAACACTCCAGTGTCACCCTAAAAACACATGTGGTGATACCCATGTGGAACAGGCTGAGGGAGGGGATCCCCATCCACCCTACACCAACCCAGGCTAGTGACACTGAACACAAACCCCTCTCTGATGCCTGCCCTGTCCCCTCCCTGCAAGCTGCATGTCCTCGTCTGCGCAGCATCACAGGCCTTTAACCACATTAAAACACATTGTTAAGCAGGATCGATAAATTAGGGGAGTTCAAAGACATCTTTATGTATTTCATCAGAGGGGATGGGAAAGGCAACACAAGCGCAGGCATTGTGGGAGCTGTTTCAAAGCTGACAGGGAGATGGTGGGCTGCTGCATGGGGACAGCCAGGTCAGCCAGGGCCACAGCTCCTGAATCTGCCTGTGTCTATGGAAGAACCATAGCAGCTGCCAAAAAAAATCAAGATTCCTCCTCAAATCACCCCTGAGGCCAACCTTCAAATTGTCCCCCCACCAGGCAGCCACATTAGGAGTGTCACCCCTTGCCCCCAGGGGCTGCAAAGGGCCTGGTGGCAGCTGGGGGCACCAACAGCTCCTTCCCTGCATTGGGGCCACCCTGCATGTTCCCATATGGGGGGTGATGCTGGCCAGTCCTGGCCTCCATCCCCAAAGTCCTTCTCTCATTCAGGGTGCTTTTTGGGAGGATGTTGAGAGGAGGTCCCAGGGCCCAACTGGACAGCATGGATGGTGATGGAGATGAAGAACAGGCGGCAGAGCTTACCTGAGAGGCCAACATGTGCTGGGAGAGGTGGAAAGGGAAGGGGGTGGCCGTCCCTGCCGTGCCCGGGGCGGACGAGAGGGCTCCATTCTCCAGGCTGCCCCCACCGGTCACCGAGGCCAGCAAGTGTCCCATGCCCATGGCAGAGAAGGCGCCTGGGGCCATGGCAAACTGTCCCGGGTGGATGAAGAGGGGCTGCCCAGCTCCCAGCGGGCTGAAAAACTGCTGCCCGTGGAGGCCAGAGAGTGCCAGGCTCTGCAGGTGCCCAGCACTCAGGTGCGGGGGGCTGTCCGTGTGCACCATCAGCGGGGCAAAGGCCTCCTTGCCCAGCCCGCCGCCCTCAGTGTCCTTCTTGCTCGGGTCCATCTCTTTCCTCCGTCCTTCCACCTTGTCCTTCTCCAGGCCCCGTGTGCCAAACAGGCCCTCGCCGGGCCCGTCCCGGGGGGATGCACCATCCTTGACCTTCTCCGGGCTGTGCCTCTCCTTGCCCCGCTCCTCCAGGCACCGGGGGCTGCCGCGGGGTGTCGTGTCCTCCCCGCTGGGGCTGGCGGCTGCCACCGGCCGCTCCTCAGGCACCTTCTCCACCTCCGCATCGCTGTCGGCCCCTGGCTTCTCCTCTGCAAGGGGACGGAGGGGCAGAGGGTCAGAGCAGAAGCACCCGGGGGAGGTGAGGAGCGGGTCACTCACAAGAGCCCTGGTGTCAGGGAGAGGCTGCGGCAGCGAAGTCACGGTTGTTATTAATGGGAGAAGCTCGTTTTGGGGGCAGAAATGGGCCCTCGCGTTATGGCCGCTCTGGGGAAAGGGGATTAACAACAGCAGTCCTGTTGCTCTGCCAAACAGGAAAAACATGTTTGATGGAGAACCAAAATCTGTTACAGCATCGCTCTCGTTAGCTGCAAACTCCAAGTGGGGGATGAGGAGAGCGGGGAGTGGACAGCACGGGGGGAACGGTCCTCTATATATTTAATTACATGGAGCTGATCGACTGTGTGCCATGGATTTATTCCAAATGTGTAGGTTGAGACAGGTTAAAGAGGCAGTTTTAAGGCAGGGAGTATGGCACAGACTCTCCTAAAAGGGGCTTTAATTTAAAAAAACCAATTGAGCTCTCAGAGGAGGAAGGGGGACGCGAGGGGCTGGCAAGGGCGAGGGGAGCTGAACCCCTGCCTGACCAGCCCCACTAAACGAAAAAAGCCTTTTGGTGCGGGTGAGGTGAAGTTCTGCAGGCTGGGGCGAATATTCGGGGAAGCCTTTGAAAGTGGAGAGGGGTGTAATAAACCCTCCCCCCAGCTCGGGAGGGGGGGTTGCAGTTTTGATGAAGGTTTGCAGGGAATCGGGCTGGTGGAAAGTTTAAAGAGCAGATTGATAGTGCGGCAAGACAAAACCCAGCATCGAAAACCTGCAGCGTGGAGCTGCTGGTTTGTTTTCACTGACCAGCTTGAAACCCTGGAGTTACAACATTTTTCCCCCTTTCAAATGTATTAATTCTTTTTTTTCCTTCTTTTTTCTTTTCCTTTTTTGTTTTTTAATTTTTTTAATACTTTTTTTCCTAGGGGAATGTGAGTTTCCCATGGAAGGCAGGGCACACACCAGTGAGAAGCCAGGCTAACATGGAGAGCACACGTTCTGCCTTGCCATTTCTCCTTGAATAATATAAATACAAGATGTATAGAAGATGGAACATATATTCAAGATAAAATATATAAAGAGAAAAGCGTTGCAACTCCTGAACGCCATTTGCGTTTACTCAGTTCTTGTCTTTTCCACCCTCGGGCTCCTCCGCGCATCCCCATCTTTATTTCCCTTGGTGTTTTGCCTCACTGCCCGCATGAAACCAGCACGCAGCAGCCCCGAGGGAGCAGAACCCCGAAGTCTGGGGACGTTTTGGGCACCGCGGCTCCTCCGTTACCTCTGCCGCTGCCCTTGAGGCGCAGGGGGCTGGGGAGGGCACCCACGGGCGAGTGGAGGGCATCCCGCACGGCCGAGGGCTCGCAGGACGAGGCATCCGACTCTCCGCCGTCGCGGTCGGGCTTGCAGGGCTCCTCGTACATCCGCAGCGACGGCAGCGAGAGCTGCTTCCTAGGGGCGAGAGGCAGCGTCGGGCACCGGCCGAGCCCCCGCGGGCGCGGAGCCGGGGAAGGGACAGGCGCACCCCTTACCTCTTCTCCCTCCGGCCATTGCCCGTGTCCCGAAAGCCCTTGGCGAAGGGGTTGTTATCGATTTTCAGCTGGGTGATCTGCGGAGGGGGAGAAGGACGGAGGAGGCGGCGTGAAGCCCCGGCCGCCCCCGCCGTCGTGCAGCGCAGGCTGCGGAACGCGGCCCCGCGTTAACACACCGCATGCTTTATTAAAAATGATGCTGAGGTTTGGGCCTGAATTATTAATAGCGTCTTAATGATAGGAAGTTATTTTTCACGGCCCCCCGGAGGGAAGATGGCGACTGAGCTGCGCGGCGCTGGTTAAAAGCTATTCTTATCCCTCCCCGCCACGGGCTGCCGGGGCCGGCGACATCAGGGCGCTCAATAATGCATGGCTCTGAAATACGGCCCCGAGAGGGGCGCTGGAAAAGGCCCGGCTGCCCGGCCCCGCCGCGACCCCCGGCCCGAGCAGCCCCCTGCCCGAGCATCCCCCGCCCGACGGGGCGCAGGGCCGGCGGCCGCCCCGCGCAGCCCGCGGCGGGCGAGCAGACAAAGTGCTCTTTAATCGATTGTGACTCTTCGCCATAAACTTTACGAGGGAAACAAGCCCACCAGGACCCTCAGACAGAGCTGTCAATTAGCATCAGGCAGCCAGGGGTGGAGGTGGGGGTCAGCTTTTGGGTTAAAACACTCACACACGCACACAACTCTTGGAGGGGCGCGGCAGTGGCTCTCTGCTCCCCACCGAGCTCTCCTGGCTCTGGTTGCTCACAGGGTGACACTTGCTAAATCATGAAAGCAACTAAAATTAGCTTATCTGGCTCTATTTTTTGGCTCCTTCAGAGCCCAGGGCACCTTCTCGGTGAGGCTGCCCAGGCCTGGTGCTGCTCTCCACAGCCTGGGCCTGCAGCAAAGACTCCCACGGCCCAAAAAGGCACAACAAACTCCATGAGGGAATTATTATTAATAATAATTGAAATACTGATAATAGCATTATTAGTAGTATTCAAAATAACATTAATAATAGAAGTAGTATGAGGATGCACCCTGCTCTGAGGGCTTGGAGTTTAACCTTTCTCCTCTTACTGCTTTTTGGGCGACTCTGCCCCGAAATACCCTCACGCACACACATGAAGGAAAACACACCCTAATAACGGGGTAAGGGATGGGACGGGGGTGAGAGCAGGGGTGGGGACAGGGAACAGGGACAGGGCAGGGGCTGCTCGGCCGTACCTTGTCGTTCTGGTAGGCAGTGACGGCGATGAAGTCGGTCTCGGGGAACACGTAGGTGCGGAAGGTGCTGTAGGGAAGCTTGAGGATGTCGTTGGCCCGGACTATGTGGAACCTGGGCTGGTACTTGTGCATGGAGTTCAGGATGGTCTGGGTGGGCGAGAGAGCACAGCCCGCGGCTCCCATCAGCGCCACAGCCCGCGGGACACGCGCGTCCAGCTCCCTCCCTAAAAAAACGCCTTTTCTCCCAAAAGCAACCAACAAAAAAGAATAAAAATAAACCCCACAAATTCGCCGTGAGGAAGAAATGCCAGCGGATGCCAAAGAGGGAGATTTCTTATTTTTTTGTTGATGCCAGCGCAGGATCTGCTCCCAAAGAAGGAGGTCAGGGAAGGCAGGCACAGCAGCATCTTTGCGGGTGTTAAGCACGGCAATAAAGCAGCAAAAGGGATAACCCCTGGTTTATTACAACCCTGTGAACGCGGGGCGACTTTTCGACACATTTCTAGCCGCTTTTCGTATTTCAGTCCTTAAAAAAAAAGTTCCTCTCCCTCACCACCACAAAAAATGATGTTAAAAGGCTCTGGGTTAGAGTCGGGGGCGGCAGGAGCCGGTGCCAACCCCAGGCAGCGCCTGCGACTGAAAGGAGCGTTTCACCACGAGCCATGGTAAATTTATGTCTCGGAGCAACGTTGCAGAAGGAACAGACATTTTTTTTCTCCCCAGCCAGGTGTCTAAAAGCCTCGCCAACACTCAAAGCCGTTCTTTACCCTCTCGTTTTAATTTTTTCCAGTTTAGTTTGTTGGGTTTTTTTTAAAAGACCGATTTCCCTGCAATTTGGCTGAGGATTTTCGGAAGTGGCTGAACACCCCCGAGCCTCGCCCCTGGGGCGGCTCCAAGTCCCTGCTCCTCACTGCCTGTTTTCCTGCCCGATAACGTTTAAATAATTCCCCAACCTGCTGTGGTTGGACTGAAATTCAGAATTCACCGCCCGGAATTGGTATAGGAAGGGTGAAAGCTTGAGTAATTATTGTCAATAACGTCGGCCAAATGGCTAAATAATTATCACTTCATTTCGGTTTAGAAGGTAATAAAAAAAATCCCCTCTTTTTTTCCCGTTTCTTTTATCTTTTTTTTTTTTGTTTAACCTAGGCAATAATCACCTGCTGATGAACTGTCGGATCGCTGTTATATTGATATAATCTAGACGGGATTTATCATGAAAATGGTGCAAAAAGTCTCGTTCAGGCGTGCAAATCTGCATTCCTTTAAAAAAAATAATCATCCCTCTCTGACCAGATGGGCACTGGCTAAACCCTCATCTCCCAGATTTAACACAGTCCAGATTTTGGACAACGACAGATACCAGAAATCTTTAATTGAAGGAGGCGAACCGTTAAAAACGCTGAATCAAACTAGTTTTTAACTAGTACAGAAAAAAAAAAAGGTATTTTTTAGACTCCTTCTCTATCGATTTACCTTACTGTCTATAAATAACCTCGCAATGTATTATTTAACAAAGACACTGTTTCCTGCCTTAAGAGAAAAAAAAAATAAAAAGAGAGAGAAAAAATTTAAAAAGCGAGGGGAAAAAATTAGAAGAGGGGGAAAAATAAAAAGCCAGAGGGAAGTTCTCCGGGAGATGCGGAGCTGCGGTGCCCTCCCCGCATGAGCGGGGTCCCGCGGCCCCGGCTCCCCGCTAATTACCGTGTCACCAACGCGGCACGATGAACTCTCCCTTTATCGCCCTAAATGCTTGTCCAGAGGCGAGAGAGCCGGCTGGGGCGCTGGGATTTCCCTCTCCGAGCATTCCCGCAGCATCGCGCTCCCCTCGTGTCCTGACCCTGCTTTCTGCGGGTCTCTGCAAATGGCCAGCGTGCTTCGCTTTCTTTCTTTTCTTTCTCTCTGCTTCCCGTCTCTTTGTTTATTTTGGGTTGGTAGCTTTTTTGGCTGCATTTTTTTTGTGTGTTTTGTTTTACCTCCTCTAGGTGATGCAGATATGAGCGGTAGGGAAGTAAACAGGGGCTTTCAGACGCTGCCAACCCCTCCAGCCCTGCTCCCGGTCTCTGGAACCCATCGCAGGTGCCGGTTCGGCTCGGCCCGTCCAGCAGGGACGGCCCCTGTTCGGTCACGGCCCCTCCGCCCCGTCGGGGCTGCTCTCACTGCATCCCTCGCACGGCCTCGGCCCCGCACATCCACCATCCTAAGTCCCTCTCCCCGCAGAGTCTCGAGGGCCGGGAAGGAGCGGCAGGATGCGGGAGCCAAGGGGACCCCGAGGCTGCCCGCAGCCCAACCCTCCCTTTTGCCCCGGGGAAGAGAAGCTGCCCCTCGGTGCCAGGCAGGAGCAGGGGCTGGAGGGCTGCGGGACAGCCAGGACACCGCAAGGCCCGGCCAGGCCCCGCCGCCCAGCCCGGCCCGGCTGGAGGAGCCGCTAAAGCCCCGCAGATCCCCTCGGGCAGGGCACGGCCGGGCAGCACCCGCACCACCGGGCAAACCCCGCTCCTGGCCCGGGTTCCTGCCCGGGAAGGGGCTACGCTGTGCCCCGCAGCCGCACTTACAAAGCCGTGCTTGTCCGAGATGTTGTTGGTGAGCTTGAGCTTGTGAAAGGCAACAGGTTTGGCCATCCACTGCTCCCCCGTGGCCGGGCTGTCGGGGTGGATGTACATGCGCTTGGGCATCTCCGGGTCGGCCTTGCCGGCCACCATCCAGCGGGAGTTGTGGAACTTGTACCGGCAATCGTCGGCCGCCACTATATCCATCAGCAAAATGTACTTGGCCTTCTTGTCCAGGCCGCTCACCCGCACCTTGAACGGGGGGAACATCCTCCTGCGGAGAGACCCAGAGCGGTACAGGGCTGAGCCCGCCCGCCGACGGCCCCCGACGGCCGCGGCCCCGCCGAGCCCCCCACACCGTTCGGCCCCGGCTGCCGCTCCCAAACCACCATCTTCTAGTTTAGTTCGCTGAGGATTCCCAGCCTTCCTCACGTCCCACCTCTTCTCATCCCTCTCTGCTATTCAGACCGCGGCAGAAAGCAGGGAAAAACCTCAAAAATCCCTTTCCGGGAAATAAAGGGCGAAAACTCATCCCGGTTTTACCCCATTTCTCTGCCCTCCGCGGACCCGCTCGCCCAGCACCTCGGCAGCCCCGCCGCTGCCTCCCCCGGGCCCGGGGCCACGGGCAGGGCCGGGGACGACCCCGGACGCGGGGAAAAGTTTGGCAGGAGAGAAGGAAGCGGCGTAAACAACGGGAGAGGGGCATTCCGGGCGCTCAATCAACGCGCACCAATTTAATTTGGGATCGCGCTCGGAAAAGTAGTAATTGGGGGGTGGCGAGAAAGCTCGGGGCGGGGGAGCTGGGGGGGAAACACCTCCGAAAAACTCCCGAGATCGAAACTGCCCGCGCCGATGCACGGGGGCGGATGGGAAGCGGGATGGAGCGAGGGGCGAGGGCGCTGCGCGGCCGCGCAGGTGCGGGGCGGGCTGCGGGGGCTGCGCGGGGCCGGCTCTTACCTCCCAGACTTGGTGATCACCATCTCGGTGCCCAGCTTGTGGAACTGGTCCCAGAGCTCTTTGGCTTCCAGCGTTACTTTGGGGTCGTCTTCGACCTCCTCCTCGGGCTCCAGGCTCTTGAGCGAGCGCAGATGGGCGGCTTGGTGATGGTGTCCCAGGGCCGAGACGTGCAGCCCGGCCTCGGCAGCCCCGGCCAGCCCCGGGTCCGGCATGGGCTTCGCCAGCGCCGCCGGAGGCAGAGCCAGAGCCGGGAAAAAGGACGGCTGGGCGGCTGCGAGGAAAGCGGACATGGGGAAGTCAGCCGGCCGGGGTGCGTGGAAGGGGTGGTAAGCCATGGCAGTCCCTGGGAAGGCTGGATCTCTCATCGGTGCATCCACAAATCCAGGAGAAAAAGTGGGATTCCCTTTACAAAAACGGTCCTGTGTGTATTTGTTGGGGTTTTTTTATTTTTCCCCTCTCGTGCCCAGCGAACTCGCTTGAGTCTCTGGAAGAGGAAGGAAAATCAACAACACACACACTCTCTCCAAAAAAAAAGCATACAAAAAAATAGAAAAAAAAAAGGCGAAAATCAGCGGAACTAGATTCGGGAAAAAGAAAAAAAAAGAAGAAGAAGAAAATTTAAAAAAAAAATAAAAAGCGAGGCAGTTCCCGGCTCCTGGGACTCCCGGTCTGCGGAGGGGAGACAGTAGGTCCTTATTTTTTGTTGTTGTTGTTGCAGCGAGGGAGAGCGAGCGAGGGAAGGAGCCCTCCCAGGAAAGTCCTTCCCGACACTAAAATAGAAACAAAAGCCGGGTCGGGGCTGCGCGGGGCTGCGCGGGGCGCGGCGGGGCCCGGGCGGGCATGGCTGCGGGCAGGGGAAGGGACAGGAGGGGGAGGAAAGGGAAGGGAAAAGGGGGAGAGGAAGAGGAGGAGGAGGAGGGGGCTGCGGCCGGTTATCTGAGGCCTCCCGCGGCAAACGCCATGGAGGGGGGGCCGCGGGGGGCCAC